>SKCR01035517.1:0-79751 GCA_019454045.1 Zanthoxylum bungeanum
AACAAGTTATCATATGAAAAAATTGAACTAATATAACATTAACATTACTTAATCTTACTTCACACATGCATCTAGTCTCTAAATCCATCAACCAAATCAAAAAGCCCCAAATTTTAGAGTGTAAAGAATCTCTACCACAAAATAATTCAAGTAAGAACAACATGAATAATTTTCTAAGTTAAAGAAAATAAAAGATTACCTTATCTTCCAAAACTTCATTAACTTTGTTCTTTTTGGAAACCTTATTCTCAAAAAGCTTAGGGAACTTTTATGTTATTTGGAGGCTAGGTTAACATTAGCCAAGCAAAGGAAAAACATTTCCCTTTTATACTAGCTTTGGCCGAAAATGGGGGGGCTATTTTTGTCAAGGAATAATTTTCATTTAACCAAAATAAAAATCAAGCCAAAGTTAACAAATCCAATTTGATAACTACTACCTTTAACCATAAATATGAATAAGTCAAATATTTACACTTTAATAATTTTCTAATATAAATATCACTTAAGATATTTGTATTTTAATCACTTTAATTATTTAACAATTAAATAATTACTTAAATATAAATATCTAAATATATGTATCATATTTACTTTAAATAATCAAAATACATATATTTATGATATATGTCAAATATATTATTTGACAATTAATTAATGTGTATTTAATAAAATCATATATTAAATACAAATACACATTAATTAGGAAATGACTAAAAGGTCCCTATGCATGTATCTTTTTTGTTTAATCGTTAAATGATTCGAATTAACTTATTTAATCTGATAATATATTATGAATAATCTGTATTATTCATAACGCGTTGTCCAAGTGCTCAACAAATACACTTCATATTGTAGGACTCTCTAAGTTTAGGTTTATCTGTCACATGATCTAATTTCGTGTCCATAATTCACCCACTCATAAATTATGATGACCACAAATAATCTAGCTAAACTATGCAAGTCAAGGTCATTGCATACGTATAATCCCTCCATCACAGGCTATCGATATTATACTGGGGATATAGTTAGAAATTTCAAGTCCCTAAGGTATAATATAGTCAACTTACAAATTTACGATCATTAAATAACACTCGAAACTCGCTTCCGAAATATACCACGACCATGGATTTACTAGATCATAAATACGTACAAGATAACCTATGCCCTGTACACAGGACTGACGGATTCTATCTGATACTCACAAGATATCATGAGCATGAGTCAACACCCAACGAACAAGCGGAGGTCTGATCTAAATAGATCGGTGATGTGAATACCATCAAAGTGTAAAGGATGTCTCATATATCTATAGTGGTATCTCAAGTCAAATGACCACTATGATACTCGACTCGAGAAGATTCCTATTGACGTTGGTGTATCATCTATTAGGAAATCTTCGATGAGTCTTTCATTGTTTATCAAATAAACATATACACATCTATACGAGTCTCTCAAGACTCATGGATCATTGGGATAAACCAATCAGACCAAGTCCCAATATACGACATGTACTGATCTCATTGGATTTTACTAACCGACCCGTGTTAGTAAATCTTGAACATGAACTTTATTTGAGAATATACAACTTATAGTGACACTTCCCAATGTCAATTACAAACTACATTTTAACTGCGCACTACATTGTAAATCTTGGGGTCTTTGTCTAATATATATATATCACTAAATTAGATTTAGTTTCAATCTAATCGTTATTAGATCGAATATGTATATTAAAAAAAGAGGATTGACCATATATTAGTAATATTATGGAAAACGTTATTGTTCGTATTCATGAATCGGACATAAATACGATCTGAATTAGCACTCTCAGCACTAACCTTGACAATTTCTCCCACTTGCTCTAGTGCCAATCCATGGTATCATATACACATCTAAATTTGTATCACATACGCATGGCCCTCAATAGCTCACCTAGCACTCAAGAGGTAGGCAACAACAAGTACGTCTGCTATTGAATTTGTCTAACAAATCCAATTGTTTCCCTTGACCAGCATAAAACATATTTTGTAGAAACTATGTTCTACATCAATATGACTCAGATGCGATATCAATATTGTACTATATCTACTGATTTGTCTAAGTATTTAGGGATCAATTTCAAAATACTATCAAACAAACGCAAGCACAACACTAATATCAAAACTTCTTATTTATACAGTCACTATGCAACTTCATAAGTCAATACTTCATAAGTTACAACTAATTCCACTCACATAGTAGAATCACCTGGGATACTCGTACTGAATCTTTTCTGACTCTTTATGACGTAGACAGTCTAACATCATAATTAGACTCAAAACTAATCTGACCCTAATGGTTGTGGACTATATTCTCTATGAAAAAGAAACTCGTTCTTAATAAATTAAAGATAACAAAGAACATGTTTCAAGACCCAACCTATGGTCTACAACGTATCAAAATAGCTCGTAAAAATTATGATTAAATTGATATATATAATCATATATAATATAGTATTCATTATGCCATCATCATATGAATACTATAAATAAGAGACACACTAACTGTCAAATAGTTATACTAACTGTCACACATATAGTCTTGTTGTGTCCTTTATTAGATCATATCTAATGCATGAATAATTGGAGTATCTCACATGTCCTTTTGTTTTATATCATATATAAAACTTTATATAAAATATGACATAGATTACTCCTACTACTTTCACGGAGAAAAAAAGACTTAGGTAAACCTTTTACCTCATAAACATCTTATTATTACATTAATAATGATAATGTCATTATTATATATAACACTAGAAAGAAATTTGTATGCTCCCATTAACCCTATTATCATATATGTATACTCTATACTTTGATAAAATCAGACAATCAGACTAATATTAAAATTAGAGAACACTCTGGAAACTCATCTGAGTCTACAGTATGCTCTATAATCTAGTATACCAACTGTGATCTTAGCAGAATACAAACTTCAGGGCCATTCCAAAATGAACTCTTCAAACAAAGAAATCACAATAGATCTCTTATCCGAAGAAAGCATTCAGAAACGCCACTTTGCATTCCTAGCTAAAATACATAATTTAATATTAACATTAACCAACAAATCTTTAATTGTTCAATTAGTGCGACAAGAGACAATTTTTAAGATTGTTGAGTATAACGTTTCTCACTTTTATACTATAAAGGTCAAACCTTTAATAAGCTCACTTTGCTTTTACTGCGCAAACCATTTACACATTTTATGAACGATTCATAAAGAAAGCTCAATAAAGTTCAAAATTTGATCGTAGTAAGCTATGAACAATCTTAGATCTATGATTTAATTCTAACTTCTAGAATCGATATCAAATATCGCTCCCACTATAAGTTATAGGATAACTTTCTTCGATAAGAAAACAACAGAACCATTAAGTATCAAATACTTCACAAATGATTTTGACATCCTATTGGACTTATATGCAAGATGTGGGTCTTTATATCTTATTAATTATGTAGTTCCATTTATAGTTTATCACTCTCACATTTAACTTTAATAAGTCAAGTCTTTTCTACAATCATCAACATCCGATGTTACACACCAAGTAATAAAATAATTTTATTACTCGGGATCTTAGAAAAGATATTCTATCAAATAGAATCCAATATTCTATTAAATAGAATAAATGATAAACTTTACTTGTACCTCTAAAGCACAAGTACTTTCAATTATATAACCATTATACAAAAGAAAGATTCAAATCTCAAACTTTTGAAGATTCAATTTTTCAACTTATACATATCATATATGTAATTGTAGAAACTAATGGAACCTTAATTAAAAGGATGAATTAGTGTTACTGGAGCATATCCCTGTAACATCCTCAATCCGGGAAGGTTACCGGTAGATGACAGATCCTACTGCCACCCGAGCCACTGACTGAACTAGAGAAATACCTATTCCTTTGACTTAATAACTCCTTATATTACCACTGAACAAGAACACACATTTCATAAACTCTTTTACTACATGAACCATAAGAAAACATAGATAAATCAAGTACCCTATACAATCATATACATGTCATGCATCAAAAGAAACCAAAGTGCAAGCTACATTCTATATGAATGTAAGGCTGACATGATGGACCGCTATAACCAGTGACTGTAGTGCTGCTCTTGTCCCCGATCCATGTCTCCAAAAGATAGCCGTGGCTCACCAGCTAAAAGGTCCTGCAAAACTGGAGAGTGGGGGGGTGAGTCCAAAAGAACTCAGTGAGCGGAGATATATAAAAAAATAGAAATAATGTTAGAAATACCGTGTCGAAGCTCGTGAAAAATAAATGATTTTATGAATTCATAAATCTAAAATCATGTTTTTTTTTCAAAACTTATTTGAAAATCATTTCATAAATCATTCGTCTGAAAATCTCTGAAGATCTGTAAAACTCTGACGTATGGGGGCGTTATGTATTGCTGTCCACCGTACAACTAAATTGGCGGTCTTTAGGCGTTACATATCGCCGTCCCCCAAGCCACTGATCTGGAACTATGTGTCCAAATCCATGCCATTGGGGAGTTACGTATCGCCGTCCCCCCAATGCATGCCACTATCATGTCCCTGAATATAGGGTTTATGGGTGTTACTTATCCTCATCTCCCTAGCCCTGAAATCTAGGATCTAAGGGCGTTAGGTATCGCTGTCCCTTCAGTCCTGCTCTATATGTGCACAAGTTGTATCATTCATTTCCATAAGTTACACCTGAGGTGGATTTTTCCCCCATGCCTCCGAGATCATAAAATCATACTTTGAAATCATTTTCATCATCAAACGTCCCAGGACATCTGAAATCACTGTTTTAATAATCTTTTGATAAAACTCATTAAAAATCAAGGAAATAGATTCTCTATTTTGAAAATATAAAAAATTGAAATAAGTTCTCTACTCACAGTGCTACGACAAGTCTGGTGTGGTTCCTGACGTAGGTGGTCTCCGAGTGCCTTGACGTCGATCTAATGTCAAAGAAATAATTAGTTCCCTTGTAATAAATATAATAGCATATGCAATATCTGGTTGATGTTCTATGCTTATTGTGTGTTTACACACTTATACGAAACCCTTAGAGTGTCCCCATCACATCTTAGGATAAAATTAAAATTGATAAAAACTTATCCTGGGAATCGGGTCACGCGTCGCGACCCTGGACATGGGCGTCGCGATGCTCACCCAATCAGGTGAGGCAATAAGCAACATTTGTTTTTCCACTTCGTGACTCCTTCACACGTCGCGATGCTAAGTGATACATGTCGTGGCTTCCACCAAGTAGAATCGAGGCAGTGAGTCTCCTCTACTTTTCGTGTCACGATGCTAGTCCTTCAGGGTTGCGAGGCCCACATTCCAGAACCACATCAGATATCAATTCTTTTGTACGCGTCGTGACACCGGGTGTACGTGTCGCAACGCCAGGCTATTTTTAAGACCTAAATTCAACTCTATCTCCATTCTTAGCTTCATAACACTACTCAAGTTATAACCATATCAAACACACAAAATAGCATCAATTACACCCTCTATCACCATCTCATATCCATTCCATAGACCCCAACTTAGTTTCGTACTTAGGGATTCTTACAACTCAGGGGTTCCACAAAAACTTAATTTCTTGACTCAATAATTATATTTATACATCATCAAACTTAAACTAATTACACCCATTAAACATCAAACCATCAAAATTCAATAAATTAAAGTTTAGGTTAAGTCTTTCTCACCTTGAATCAATTTGTCGCTTCCTTAATAGAGTCTCCCAAACCTCATTTTCTTATTCCTAAGCTTGATTTGAGATGGCTTAGTCTTGGTTATCTTGGAATTTTGCAAAGAAAATGAGAACCTACTTCCTATTTCTCTACCATACTCGGTTGGGGGAGTGAATGTGGGATATTTGTTTTTCTTTTCTCTTCTTTTATCTTTCACTTGAAATGCTAAGTAAAATCTTGAAAATTTTGGAATTTTCTAGAGAAATTGTGGACTTGGCCCAAATATTGGATTATTTTTGTTGGGCCTTTATTTAGGCTTTTCTTATTTAAATTTTTTCACTTAGGCCTATATATGTAGTAAAATTAGTTGGGCTTGAATTAAAGTTGGGCCCACTAAATCGTCTCTAGAATTTTCGCTCACGCTTGAGGAAATTTTTTTTTATCTAAGTCGTCAAATTACTACTCTAGTTGAGTTATGAAATTTCGAGTCGTTACAGATTCTCCCCCTTAAAATGATTTGTCCTTGAATCAACACACTTAAAGATATATTGCTTACCTTATTATTTGAATAGCTGGGGGTATTTCTCCTTCATAGCTTCTTCTGATTCCCATGTGTACTCTTGTCTTTTGTGGTGTTGTCAACCTACCTTGACTGAAGGAATCCATCGAGATTGTAGTTTCCTTGTCTCTCGACCCACTATAGCTATTGGCTGCTCCAGGCAAGACAAATCTTGTCTAACATCAACTGTTTGGGGCTCTAACACATGAGACTCATCGTGCAAATACCTATGTAACATAGATACGTGAAACACATGATGTATCATATCCATGCAGGGTGGAAGTGACAGCTCATAAGCTTTTGTTCCAACTCTCTGAAGTATTTGGAATGGCCCAACATACCTAAGGCTAAGCTTACCCCTCTTGTCGAATCTCATGACCCCCTTGAAGATAATTTTAAGAACACCGAATCTCATACCTAAAACTCCATGTCTTTCCTCTGACGATCTGCATAACTTTTCTGGTGACTTTGAGCCGGCTTTATCCTTTCCCTGATCAGCTTCACTTTCTCCACTACTTCTTGCACCGAATCAGGTCTGAGGAATTTTTGTTCCTCAGTTTCAAACCATCCCAATGGGGATCTGTACTTCCTTCCATACAAGGCCTCAAATGGAGCCATCTGAATACTTGTCTGATAACTGTTATTATATGCAAGCTCAATAAGCGGCAAATGTTGGTCCAAACATCCCTTAAAATCAATTACACAGGCTCGTAACATGTCCTTTAAGGTTTGTATGGTTCGTTCTGACTGACCATCCGTCTAAGGATGGAAAGCCGTACTAAAACATAGCTGGGATACCAATGCCTCTTGAAATGACTACCAAAACTTATATGTGAAATGATAGCCCCGATCAGAAATTATTGAGATATGTACACCATACAATGACACTATCTCATCAAAATATAGTCTGGCATACTAGGCTGCTGCATAATTTGTCTTTACTAGTAGAAAATTCACAGACTTGGTCAACTTGTCCACAATCACCCATTTAGAGTCACACCCTTTTGGGGTACATGGAAGCCCAACTATGAAATCCATAGTGATTTTTCCCATTGCCATTCAGGCACATCCAAGTTTTGCAGCTTTCCTACTGGCCTATGATATTCTGCTTTAACTTGCTGACAAGTGAGGCATCTTGCAACAAACTCTGTTACATAATTTTTCATACCATCCCACCAAAAGAGATCTTTAAGATCATGATACATTTTAGTAATTCCAGGATGCATGGTATAAAATGAAGTGTGAGCTTTCTCCAATAGTGAACATCTCAATTCTTGAACTAGGGGAACCACAATCATATGTTGCTTCCTAAGTAGACCCTCACTGTCTATGTAATATTCATTATTTGCCCCTTGCTCCAATCTATCTCTGATCTACTGAATATGAGGATCCGCCTCTTAAGCAATTCTGATCTCATCTACCAAGGTGGATCGAACCTGTATTTATGCCAACAATGCTTATTGAGTAGTTACTTGAAGATTCACTCCATCCAAAAGACACTTCTGCATTTGTCTAACTAGATGTCACATTTTTACCGGCAAATGAGCTAAACTTCACATATATTTTCTACTTAAAGCATCTGCTACTACATTAGCCTTGCCATGGTGATATTGAATTGAATAATCATAATCTTTTAGCAACTCAATCCATCGTCTCTGCCTTAAATTAAGATCTTTTTGGCTCTGGATGTATTTGAGACTTATATGGTCAGTGAAAATCTCAAACTTTTTACTGTACGGGTAATGCCGCCATATCTTCAAGGCAAAAATTATTGCTGCCATCTCTATGTCATGAGTGGGGTAATTCTGTTCATAGGGCTTTAACTTTCTTTAGGCATAGGCTATAACTTTCCCTCGCTGCATCAACATACACCCCAGTCCCACTCTAGAAGCATCACAATACACCATAAACCTTTTTGATCTCGTCGGCAGGGCTAAAATAGGAGCGGCAGTCAATCGCCGTTTAAGTTCCTAAAAACTCTTCTCACATGCCTCTGACCACTCAAACTTTACATTCTTCTATGTCAATTGTGTTAACGGAGAAGCTATTTTGGAGAAGTTTTCCACAAATCTCTAATACTATCCTGCTAACCCCAGGAAGCTACGAATTTCTGTCACACTGGTAGGTCGATGCCAATTTTAAATTGCCTTGATCTTCTGGGAATCTACTCCAATCCATTCCTTTGATACCACATGCCCCATGAATACCACACTAGTCAACCAAAACTCACACTTTGAGAACTTGGCATATAACTTATATTCCCTTAGTGTCTGTAGTACCTAGTGTAAGTGCTCTGCGTGCTTTTACTAGGAGCGTGAATACACCATAATATCATCAATGAAAACTATCACAAATCGATCTAGAAAGGGTCTGAATACCCTATTCATCAGATCAATAAGAACCGCGAGGGCATTAGTCATGCCAAATGACATTACAAAAAACTCGTAATGCCCATATCTGGTCCGAAAGGCTGTCTTCGGCACATCACTCTCCATAATCTTCAACTGATGATATCCTGACCGAAGATCAATCTTTTAGAAGCATTGCACCCCCTAAAACTGGTCAAACAAGTCATCATTCCTTAGTAACAGATACTTATTGTTGATCATCACCTTATTCAGTTCTCGGTAATCTATACACAACCGAAGTGTTCCATCTTTCTTATTTACGAATAATATCAAAACACCCTATGGAGAAATGTTGGGGCGAATGAAACCCTTATCCAACAAGTCTTGCAACTATACCTTCAATTCCTTGAGTTCTATAGGAGCCATCCTATATGGAGGAATCGATATAGGTTATGTGCCAAGTACTACGTCTATACAGAATTCAATCTCTCTATCTAGTGGTAAGCCTGACAACTCATGGAAAAACATCAGGATACTCTCTTACCTCCGGAATCTGCTTAATACCCTTTGCTTCCATATTAATATCTGTCATATAGGCTAAGTAGCCCACATTTTTCCTTCGTAGGAGCTTAAACGCTTGCATCACCGATATCAAGTTATGAGGTACTATACTCTTATCCTATTGATAAACTTTAATTGATTTCTCAGGAATGTGCAACGAAACAATCTTCTCCCAGTAATCTAACACTGCGTGATACGTAGCTAACCAACCCATCCCCAATATTGATATCGAAACTCAAAATTCTCAACACTACCAAATCAATGTGATACATGTGTACATCGACATCAACTGGACAAGTCTTCACTCCCTGTGTAACCTCTATAGGATCTCCTACATGTGTAGCTATGATGAGGGGTGAATATAATGGCTTTGTACCTCTACCCAAGCGGGTCACAACATACAGTGATATGAAGGAATGAGTAGCACCTGAATCAAATAATACTCAGCATGCACTGAACCAATTGATAATATACATGTGACAACTGCATTAGATGACTGAGCATCCTGAGGTGTAAGAGTATACACTCTGCCATGAGGTCTACTAATAGAAGCTTGTCCTCAGTCACCCAATGTTTGTCATATTCCTCATGGTGTCTGACTTCTGCCCATTACTCTCTGCTTCGTTTCCCCTATACTCATATTAGGCTGTGATTGGGGTGCCGATGGATTAGCATTGGAAGGTGGCAACTGATCTACCGGTACTGGACAATATCTCTTCAGGTGACCCATCTGCCCATATCGGTACCTCTACCCTGAAATCGACAAACTCCAAGATGAGATCATCCACAGGTCGCACAAATTGGGAAACCTTGCCTCGGCTGGGCTACTGATAGAGAAGAACCCGCATGAGATGTAACACTATGGGAAGGTCTGCGATCTGAACCTCCCTGAGTTAGACCCATATATCGCGGTGTAGCAGGAGGGGTTGACATCTGCTGTTGTCCACTTGGGCCACCTTGTTGCGGCCTAACCCTCTCCTCTGATCTTGGCATCTTCCGAGACTCTCTCTCTGCCTGCCTCTCCCTAACTCTCGCCTCGAATTGGAGAGCAGCATCCAGGACCTGGATATATGTGGTGGTCTTTGTGAAGTGGATGGACCAAAGTATAAAATCCCGAAGCCCATTGATGAATCTCTTCACCTTTATCTCTTCAGTACTAACCAAATGTGGGGGCGTACCGCGATAGTCGAGTAAACTGTATATCATATTGAGAAACTGTCATCTGATCCCTTTAGACTAACTGTTCAAATTCTTGAGCTTTGGCATCCCTAATACTCTGTGGTAGGCATCGGGACAAAAATATTGCACTAAACTCAGCCCACGTTAATGGGGGAGTACCATGCTGTTGACTATCTCGAAAAGCATGAACCAAGTGTTGGCTATATCATTCCATTAAAAACTGAATAAATCCACCACCTCTCCGGCAAACCCCCTAAAGTGGTACATATGCGGTCCGAATCCTCAATAAATCTACATGGGTCAGGGGAGGACACTACTCCTGAGAATGTAGGTGGATGTAACTTCCGAAAGTCATGCAAAAAGACTGGAAACTCATGTCGCTGTAGTACTTGAACTATTACTAGAGGTAGTTCGTGAGGTACAGTAGAAGGTCCTGCTTGGAAGGCGGTAGGATCCAGTCTAGTTGGAGGAACTACTGTCTGGTGAGCCACTGAAGGTCCTACAGGTGGGGGTGAAACTGAAGCTATGGGATCTGCAGCTCTCAGCTCTGGGCTTGGAGGCTGCTATTGTCTGGAAATCAACTGAACCAAAGCTTCTACTGATCATTGAATCTTCTGTAATCCCGATGTTACTGCATCATTTGCCTGACCCACTGGTTTTCCCATATCATCTTCTATACCACCCTCATGCACAGTTCCACTCTCTACCCCATATCTGGTTCAGGGGAAGGCGCCGTTGATCCATGGTCTGGATCTACGCCCTGGGGTGCTCTACCACGCTTGGGTCCACCTCTGACTCCGGTTCTGCCTTTAGGTGGCATGATATCTAAATAATCGAAAAAGGAAAAAAAGTCAAACAATTTCTTAGGAATTTTAGAGTAAAATGATAAAACATACATTGGGACAAGGATATCAGAGAGACAACCTCTTATATATTAGTATCCCGGGTATACTACATATATAAGACACTGATACTCTCTCACTACATTCACTATCCCCATTGACCATGCTTTGATACCAACTTCATAACATCCCTAATCCGGGAAGGTTACCGGCAGATGACAGATCCCACTACCAGACCACTGACTGAACTATAGAAATACCTGTTCCTTTGACTTCATAACTCTTTATATTACCATTGAACAAGCACACACATTTCATAAACTATTTTACTACATGAACCACAAGAAAACATAGATAAAACGAGTACTCTATATAATCATATATATGTCATACATCAAATGAAACCAAAATACAAATATATTCTATATGAATGTAGGGCTGACATGATGGACTGCTATAACCAGTAACTGCAGTACTGCTCTTGTCCCCGATCCATGTCTCTAAAAGATAGTTGTGGCTCACTAGCTAAAAGGTCGTGAAAAACTGGAGAGTGGGGGGTGAGTCTAAAAGAACTCAGTGAGCAGAGCTATTAAAAAAAAATAGAAATAATGTTAGAAATATTATGTCGAAAGCTCGTAATAAATAACTGATTTTCTGAATTCTTAAATCTGAAATCAAGTTTTTTTTTCAAAACATATGACCGGTGCGTTATCACACGCGTATAACGCAAGCACACGTATCTTTCAAGTAGTATAAAAAGTATCGATCCCACGAGGACTTAATACATAATCTATTAATTTTATAAGGTCAAATGATTACTAGTATCTAACAAGTTGATTAAATGATTGGGAATGGTGATAAATTTTAAATTTAAAAAACAAGTAAATAAAATTGCGCAAAAGTAGGTTGAGGAAAATTCAAATTATAAAACTATCCAGGGTTGTGATTTCTTCCAATATCTAATTAAAAATGAAGTGGTTATTTTATATTTGTGTAATATATCGGTTTACTAACCTGGAACAAGAAATTATGCAAAAGCCTATGTCGATGGTCAGATGCAAATACCCAGTATAACCCAATTGAACCATATGTCTATGTCAACCAAATTACTTGGATTCATTAAGATTAAGTTCCAATTTTGGTTACCCCCGCCCGATAGGTATATGTCTATCCTGTAAGGAAATCTATTAAAGGGTTATCTATCCTCAAGGAAGATCGTGGACAACTAAGTCTAAGGCTGAAACCTAAAATTCATTTGTCAAGTTTATTTTAGATATACCAGATCAATCTTATTAATGGCCAGTTAACAAGACGCATTAAGCTTAAGACTTAATAAGTAAACCTTTAAATTACCCAAACTATAAAATAACCCCTTATAAACCGGTGATATTAGAATTCATCACAACCCTAGATAACTAACTTAGTTATGACACATAACTAGGGCGAGTAAAAACTTAAAAATAAAAGACAAAAAGTAAAATGCTGAAAAGTAAATAAAGAAAATTACAATAAAAGAAAATGCTAGGGCTAGAGGATCTACTTTTATCACTACTATTTTAGATATCTCCCTTAATATATTATATTAACTTGTGTGATATTACCAACCATCCATATAAGCGGTAACCTGATTAAGTCAAATTAAGTCCATAAACCAGCCATATAGGCAGAAATTACCAACCGACCAACCAGGCGGTATCCATGCTTAGTCAGATTAAAACCAGTTTATAATTGATTACCAACCGACCAATATAGTGGTATCTTTGTTAAGTCAAATTTTAAGTAGTGAATATATTATAATTAAGGGAGATTAATCTAAATAGTAGTAATAAAAGTTTTACCTTTCACCCTAGCAGTGGGATGTTACCTCCTCATGTTGAATAGTAAAAACTGAAAAAGTAAAGAAAGTAAATTATTATTACAGAACGTAATTAAAATTAATTACAAAACTGAAATTAAAAGAAACTAGATATAAAACTCCCTATTTACATCAGAGAATTCAGAGAGAAGAGAAGGACATCTGAAATCAGAAAAATGAGCTGAATTTATAGGCCTCGGCAAGGTGTGCGCGTCGCGACGTGAAGCTCACATCGCGACGCGGGTGATTAACGACGTGGAATGCGGAGAGCTCGACACATGGCAGTGGATAAGGTGATAAGGTGACACGTGGCACGCTGTGATTGGGAGTTGAATGATTGCGCTGATGTGGCGACACGTGGCGAAAGTGATTGTCGCACCGTATTATTGCGACACATGGCACGCTGTGATTGGCTGATGAGGACATGGCACTGACATGGCGAGTTGACTCGGTCTACTGCTGATATGGACGATGACGTGGTTGACACGTGGAGTGACATGTGGCGATGGTGATTGTCGGCACCATAGAATGATGACACGAATTCCAATTCGACGAGATTTCACTTTCCGCATATCAGACCAGACATGCACTTGTCACACTGTAAATCTGGCCACCTAATTGGCTACATCCGATTGTCGTGTTTTGTGGTATACATAATGGAAACCTAGACGTAAGTTCCATAACCAATTCCAAATGAACGGTAGTATAGTTTGCACTCGAGATACAACTTCCAAATCCAAGATATGTTCAGGCAAGTCAGTTTTTTTCATTATTAATTATGTTACATTATTGCTTGCATGTAAAACGAACGTGTGCGCCTTTTCATATATATTTACCATCTTGTTTCTGTTTCATTTTATTATTCAATTAATGCTTTATTGTTTTACCTACGATCAAATATTTTCTAATATTTTTATGACTGTTATATGTACGTAATTCTATGTTTCTGACATTCTGATTTACTTAGCAAATCCGAACAGATACCAAATATATCTGTTCGGACATAAAGGAATAATGTATATCTGTCCGGATTCAAGATATGTCCTACCAAGTCTGTTTTATTCGTTAGTAATTCTAATTAATTATTACTTTCATTGATGTTTGCCCACTAGTTGAAATATAAATTGCCTTGTGTGATTGAATGCAATATATATTGTTCATGTGTGATTTATTAATTATAAGATATGTAGATCCATTTTAAGCGTAGATATTATACATACATCAGTAATGGATAATTCGGAACGTAAACGGGTTTAAGGTCAGACCATACGAAAGGTGTAATACGGCCTTAAATTATTCCCAAGGTCTATATTGGGTGACGACTCTTTTATTCTCCGGTTAGTCCCCTGTAGAATAATATGTACTCTCTATGAGCTCAATAGTGTAATGGCCGTTGATGTCAAAGGAATAGTAGTAAACCTTGCTTCACTCCTATAACAGGTTTTTCTGAAATTAGAAGTTTCCAAAATAGAATCATCAAACTAATCAGACGTCCATTATCCAACTCGCGCGCAAAGACTGAGAAATATCTGAACAACACCATGTCGATAGAGGGTAGCGGGCTGAATTTTTTGATGGTCAGAACCTTAGATCAGATCAAGTGTCACAGAGGGTCAAGTATATATAACTATCATCAGGCACCATGACAGAAATATTTTTCAAACATCTTGACGGAAACATAATTTACAATTTTAAAACTCAAAACATATCATATCGTCAAATCAAAAACAATGTTATCCAAATCATTTCTATTCCAATCACATCCTAACCATATAATCTGAATATAGAAAAACATATAAAACAAAAGTGCCATAAGATCAAAGTATCAAATTATATATATCAAAATATCAGAAAACAGAATTATCTATAAGATATTGAAAAATTGATCTTTTGTGACCAAAACCAAATTTCAAAATCCACGTATCACAAATCCCTAACAAATGTCCAAGAACTAACTCACTGGACGAAAAGAAAACCAGGTGTCCAATGTCCGAATCACGCGCATTGACCAGGCATTGTTCATAAATAAGACCATGTAGAAAGAGGGTAACAAAACGGCCGTAGTCATGTGGTTAGGGCTCCAAAAAAAAATGTGTGATGTGGTGAAATCATTTCATTTCAAAAGCGAAAGGATCATGAACCCTCCGAACTTATCCAAATCATTTAAACATCATTAGATCATCATAATTAACTCATACCCATCATTATGATCATCAAAACACATATACATGCGAAATCCAAATTTTCAGGAAATTCGATAATCCTACCGGATCGATCCAATTCATTCCGATTTCACCCAAATTCTACCAATAGCATAGTTTCGATACATGCTAACATATCAAACTCAATGCGAGTCAATAAATTACTCTACTACACTACTGAAAACATCCGAATACAAAATGAAAAACTTGAAAATAATAGATTTTTACCATGATGTCTTACCTAGATTTTGAGGGTACCGAATGACTCCCTACTCCCTCACGAACACGTATGAATCTACGAAGTTTGAATCGGAGCTCCCGAGAAAAATAGGTCATTATTCATCTGAATATTTTTACCTCATATAGTATGTAAGCGAGCACGAATCAGAGAAATCGTCACCGCCAACTTGTAGTCCTCTTCGAGGGATTCGATTTGGTGGGTGGTTTGACATGTGGATTGAAACAACGAGCCAAAATCGAGCAAAGGAGTGCGTGTATGTTTCTCTCTCTTCCTCGTCATTTTCTGACGTTCCAAGGTCACCGCCGGCCACCTTTGGCTAGAGGAAATCCCAGTGCTTTGGCCAATGCCAGCCCGTCCATCAGTGGTGGCCGGAGTGGTGGACGGCGAGGCCACCTCTCAAAGATGCACAATATGGTCAGGTAAGGGGTTCTTAAGAACTTTTTTAATTTTTAGAGAACATGAAATATTTATAGATAATTCTGAAAATTACACTATGGTCTCCGTGAATTTGCAAATAAGTCCCCAAACCTGTACTCCTTTTGAAATTCATATTTTTGAGGCATTTCTGATATAAATTTAGAAAAGTGTTCAATATTAAAGTTATTCTCTTCGAAATATTTTTCCAACAGATTAAAAATCAGCTCAGTCGGAGTTTGTTTGCTATGTCTATATTCAAAACATCAAAACTTCCTCCGTATCTAAAAATCCGTAGCCAATTCTTTCGAATTTCATGATTTCCATTCCGACACGATTCCACTTTTTACATATCAGGCCGGACATGCACTTGTCACACTGTAAAGCTGGCACCTAATTGGCTACATCTGACTTTCGTGTTCTGTGGTATATAGGATGAAAACCTAGACGTAAGTTCCATAGCCAATTCTGAATGGACGGTAGTATAATTTACACTCGAGATACAACTCCACGTACCACATTAAAGCGGACGTCCATGGATTTTTGTCTATATTACCATCTTGCCTTTGTTTCCTTTGATTGTTTAATTACAACTTTATTGCTTTGCCTATTATCTAACTTTTTCTAATGTTTTTTATGACTGTTATATGAACGTAATTAGTTTCTAACTTTCTGGTTTACGTAGCAAATCCGGTCAGACACCAAGTATTGTTTGACCGGACATAAAGGAACAATGTATATCCGGCCAGATCCAAGATATGTTCTGTTGAGTCATTTTTATTCGTTATTAATTCTGTTTCATTATTTCTTTCATGTAAAACGGGCGTGCACGTCTTTTCGTCTATATTTATGACCGGCGTAATCACACACGTATAACGCAAGCGCACGTATCGTTCAAGTAGTATAAAAATATGGATCCTACGAGGACTTAATTCCTACTGTTGTTGTTAATTATTGATACTATTTATTTACAAGTATCTAATTAAGGGAGAAGAGAATGGTTGTTTTTGGTTGGTTGAATGTGGATTTCCTTTAATAAAATAAATAAAAGAAAATACTAAGAAAAATAAATATAAGACACAAAGATCTATGGTTGTGATTCCGCACAATATTATCCTAAAGATGAATTGATTCTCTTATATATATATATATATATATATAATAAGTCAGTTTGCTAACCTGGAACACGAAGATATGCAAAAGCCTCTGACGATGGTCAGACACAAATACCCAAATAATCCAATTAATCATATGTCTATGTTAACACATATTTCATTAATCCCATGGCCACAACTTACATGAAACTATAATACACATGCTAAGAAATAATAATAACTAACGGAAAGAAAGTACGGGAATAAATAAAAAAGTGCCCTCGGGTCTAACCTCTTAAGTCGTCTCTTAGAAGTGCGTTACACGGTTGTCGGAAAGGTTGATGCTCCACAACTTTTCCGTTTTACTGGTTTGTTGTTTCCCTTCGTTACCTCGCTATTTTGGGCTGTTGTTTGCTCACTATTTTTGCAGTATTTGGGCGGTGTTTCAGGGTAGAATTTTCGGTGGTATGATGTGCAGTCTCTGTACAGTTTATGTGTGGATATGGAGGCAGTTTCTGGGGTGATTTGCGGTGATTTCAGGGATAGTTTTAGGGGCTGGTTTTGCGGCAGTTTGGGTACAGTTCAGGGGGTGATTTGCGGTGGTTGCTGGGCAGTTTCTGTGAAGAATTAAGGCCACTATTTTACGGTAATGGATGGGTGTTGTAGGCTACTGTTTTGTGGCAAGGGAGGGGCTAATTTAGGGCATTATTTTCGGTGAAGGAGGGACTGTTTCAGTGTTGCATGTTACGGCAATGTGAGAGCTGTATGGAGGTGGTTTTGTTGCGGTAATGGGGGCTGTAGGGGCTTGTTGGTTTCGGTAATAGAGAAGAATTTTGGAGGCTTTGGGCGTGAATGTGCTCGCTTGAATGTGTTGGTTTAGGCTTCTTTTTATAGGTAATGGTTGGAGTTTACCTAATGCGAATAGGGAAAGAATATTGTGTAATTATGGGGACATTTAATTTGTGTATCATAAGGAAATGATCTCTTCATTTTAGGAAGGTAAATTGATTTGATTTGATTTGATTTGATTGATTTGATTTGATTTGATTTGATTTTATTTAGTTTAGGAATGTGATTTAATTTAATTAGGAAGATGATTGATGAGATTTGATTTGAATCTTTTAATTCAGGAAGGTGATTTGGCTTAATTTCAACATGTGTTTAATGTGTGAATTGGTTATTTTGGAAGGCGATTCAGCTTAATTTCGACCCTGGGGCGCATCCCAATAACTGCAACTGACAACGGGGGCGTCGACCCTGGGACGCATCCCAATACCGCTGACAATATGGGCCTCGACCCTTGGACGCATCCCAAAATTGATGATGTAGTGGGCCTCGACCTTGGGACGCATCCCGGAACTACAACTGTTGATGCAGTCGGCTTCGACCCTGGGATGCATCCCGGAACTGCTAACAAGGGGGGCTTCGACCTTGGGACGTATCCCAATACCGCTGATAATGAGGGCCTCGACCCTGGGACGCATCCCGGAACTGCAACTTATGACGCAGTGGGCCACGACCCTGGGACGCATCCTGGAACTGCTGACAATGGGGGCATCGACCCTGGGACGCATCACAATACCACTGACAATGTGGGCCTCGACCCTGGGACACATCCCAAAACTGATGATGATGTGGGCCTCGACCCTGGGACGCATCCCAAAAATGATACTGACGCTGATGTGATGGTTCGTTCTCGAACCGTGCTGTATGAGAAAGGGTAGACTGGTCGCCCCCAGTCTCGGTTCATTTTTCTGTTCTTTGCTGCTCTCATTAGTACTACTTCTCACGAGATAATCCTGATAGCTAAACATATTTTCGTCCTCAAAGAATGCTTCGCGTCGAAACTAGAGAACCTTCAAAGTACTTAATACACTCAAATCTGATCGTCTGAATGAGTGATCTGAACTAAACTCCTAGTGTGTGTGTGCCGAGGTTCTTTCGCAGCTTGATCCTTAAGTAAACCAACTCGATGATTTTGTCTCGGAGAATTGGATTAGTGGGTCTAACCAACCGAGATGTTTTGATCATACTCTGTGATTACTTCCTCGTACTCAACGTGATATGGTTTTCTTCTCTGTTTTTTTTCTTTTGTCTCTTTCTTTTCATTTTGAACTTTTTTTTTTTCTTTTTTTTTCTCTTTTCTTTCTCTTTTTTTTTCAACACACCTACCTTTTAAGGTAGCATTTCTCCTCATGGTGGTCCTAATACTCGCCCACGGGTAGCTTCATGCTTATCGGTTATAGGTGGTATATTCTTTTTCTTTTCAGAGACTTTTTCTTTGTTTCCAACCATATCATATATCGTAGCATAAGTAAACCAAGATGGACATCTAGGCAAACAGTCATTCACTGATCCACCATCTCTTCAACTAGTCATCTCGCCGACCACTCAGGCTTCTACTGCTAAAATACCGAAATCAAGTGCTCGTGAGTCTAGCCGAGATCAATCCCCTCAGAATACCAAATGAAAGCACATCTCGCACTTATTGTTTCTAAAGTTTCACCCTACATCAAACAATTAAATCACCGAACATATGCTTCACTATCAAGGACTTTTTTTTTTCACTCACTCCACTAGAATTCTTCATTTCGACTGTTGATAATGTGGGCTTCACCCCCTGGGATTCATTCTCGAAAACTGCTGGTAGCGCGGGCCTCAACCCTGAGGGTTCATTCCCAAAACTGATGATATGTGGGGCCTCAACCCTGGGGATCCATTTCTGAAAACTGTTGATACTGTTTTGTTGCTCTCAGCTTGCTTGTATTTTGCCGCTTTTCCTTATTTTATTCGAGACATGTGAACACAAACAAAACAATAAAATAAAAACACGTGCATGGGATGTGTATGTATGCATGTGTGGAGGTACTCCCTGTTCCTGATGGGTTAGACCCTCAATTTGCTCCTTGGCGCCATGTGCCTACGCATGTCTCTGATCGCCCCCTGGGTCTGCTTATAGTTTCCTCCTGCCGGTTCTTTTCTGGTGTTTGTGTAGTTTTCTTTTATTTGAAACCTGCAAACACATAAAATAAAAAAATTGTAAGTATGTTACGTGTATGCATGCATGCATGGATGAATTTCTTATCCCGTGGGTTAAGTCTTCTGCTAGTTCTCCCAGTAACTGCTATGTCTCTTCTTCCTTAGGCGAAATATTGCTTCAGTCTGTCCACGTTGATTGGCTCGACGAACTCGTTCCCTTCTAAGTCTGACAATCCCACTGCCCCGTTTCCTATTACCTTCTTGACTACGTATGGCCCTTCCCAGTTAGGTCTGAACTTTCCTCTCGGGTCCATCGTTAATGGTTTTGACTGCTTAAATACCAGATCCCCCTCTCTGATCTTAGTAGGACGCACCTTTTATTGAATGCCCGGGCCAATTTCTTCTGATATAACTGGATATGATGTAAGGATTTCATTCTCTTTTCATCCAGTAAAGCTAACTGTTCAAATATCTGCGAGGTCCATTCCTATTCAAGTAACTCTGTTTCTGCTAATACCCGCATAGACTGTATCTCAACTTCCACTGGCAGTATTGCTTTCATTCCGTAGACCAAAGAGTAAGGTGTGGCTCCCGTCGCCGTTTTCACAGAAGTTTTGTACCCCCACAGGGCGTACGGCAGCTTATCGGCCCAATCTTTGTAGTTCTCCATCATTTTGGCTAACGTCTTCTTTATTGTCTTATTGGCTGCTTCGATTGCCTCCATTTGCTTGTGGTCGGTAAGGTGACGACTTGTGGTGTCCTATCCCGTACTTCTGTAGCATTGCCTTTGTTTCTCCTTGAAACTGGACTCCATTGTCTGTTACTACATGATGCGGCATTCCATATCGACATATGAGATTCCGGGCTATGAACTTTGCCATCGTCTTTGCTGTAACGTTGCGAAATGATTGGGCTTCCTCCCATTTCGAGAAGTAGTCTACTGCCACTACTATGAAGCGATGTCCGTTTGATGCGTGTGGTCGAATTTCTCTGATTATGTCAATTCCTCATGCTGAGAAAGGCCACGGCTCTGATAGCCCATGCAACACTGTGTGCGGAAAATGGTTTAAGTTACCGTGCGCTTGACAGTTGTGACAATGCTTTACCAGCTTCGCGCAGTCAGCTTCCATGGTCGACCAGTAGAAACCTTGTCTGACTATCTTGCGGGACAAGTTCAATCCATTCATGTGCGGTCCACATACTCTGGCGTTTACTTCTTCCATTGCCTTCTGAGCCTCTTCTTTTCTTAATCACTTCAACTGAATTCCATTCGCTTGCCTCTTATATAGTTCTCCCTTTAAACTCACATACTGAGAAGCTAATTTCTGAATGGCTATCATGTCCTTTCTGCTTGCTTCTTCCGGAAGTTCCTCGCGTTCTAAGTATCACTGAATATCATAGTACCACAGTTTCCCATCGTCGATCTCTTCTTCCAAGACATTTTCTATCTCGTAGACAGGTCTGCTTGCCATTGTCAACACTAGAGGTTTCATCATCAATTTCTCTGGATTTTCCCAAGTTGCGGCTAGTGTAGCCAACGCGTCTGCCATTTGGTTCTCTTCTCACGGAAAGTGCTGGAACTTACAATCGGGGAGGGCATGTGCCAGACTCCTGAGGTGGAACAAGTAGGGTTTCAACCGTTCTTCCTTCAATTCCCATTCTCTTTGCATCTGTCAGACTACCAACATTGAGTCTCCGTAAACTTTGACGTTCTTAGCCTTCAAGGTTATCAATGCAGTCAGTCCAAAGGCGCATGCTTCATACTCAGCCATGTAATCATCAAAGACAGTGATATCATCACTCAATCTGTTCGGAGGTTCCTCACGCCTCTCATACTCAGAGCCTCCCCCAGCATGGGGCACAACAATACTAGCCACAGCGGTGGTCAAAGCTTGCAACTGCTTGGTAACCTTAGTGAGACTAGTCTCCAGCTGATCCATACGAGATCCCTCGTTAACTGATTCGCTCATGTTTGCTAACAGCCTTTTGACGAGTCTTCCCTCTTTCCTAACCCAACGGGTATCTATGATGTCTTTTAAAACTGCATGTTAGCATGTATGCGTGCGATGCATGGGATACATAAGTCGACCTATTATCATTTTAAAGCATTCAACCATACTATTGCGTGGTGCAAACTTGTCCCAGTTGAAAAGGCCCAACATGTTTACACTTTTGCGATAACATGGTTAAACAACTTCAAATGATGAGGGGCCTAAACACAAAATGGCCCATTAGCATTTTAGAAGCTTTTGGACCAATTGCCATAAAGCACGGACTTGTCCCAATTTAAATGGCCCAACAAGCCCATACCTTATGACAAAAGGTCCAACTGAATCCAAATGACGATGGTCCTAAACGCAAACATAAAGGAATAGTTTCTATTGGTCCTACAACTACAGTTCACGTGTGGGTTTATGGGGGTGTAGGCAAAGGCTCCCGTCGGCGAAGGATTGCCCACAACTAGGTCTCCCCACTCAAGGTCCGAGCGACCAAGTGAGCGTACCTTTTTTATATGCTAAGGTACGTGCCAACGAGTTATGATGCATGACTGACTCTCAGATGGATTTCCTATTGAAGATTCCCCAGAGGGAGGGTGAAGCGGACTCTCTAAATACCCAAGCCTCTTAGGCTCTTATCGCCTTGGTGACAGGAATAAACAACAGGTCCTCCAAATTAGTCCATCACGGTAAGCTTCGAGTAAATGATTATCTAGGTGCCTTCACAACTTTTCCCTTCAACTATAGAAAGGTAGTGAATGAAAGAGGACACCAAACCATTACCTAGCTCTAATAGTGCCTTTGATTAAACCCCTTTAGCCCAAGGTAGACACGGTTAACTAAAACAAAAATCATAAACATTACAAGGCATTATTTCGGGGTCGATTCTCTATCCCCAGTGGAGTCGCCAGACTGTAAGACACAGAACTTGACGACGCTGTTCTAGGCTCGCGGCCTAGTCGGGAGTACGTAATAGCCCACGGGGGAACTAAACCGGAGAAATAAAATAGAGTCGCCACCCAGTGTGAACTGGGAAAATGATTTAAGGCCGCACTCACCCCTCGCAAGGGAAGACCTCAAACCGTTGGGTTCGGAATGGTCCCTTGCTTATGCCACTTGTAATAAAAAGATTTGTGCAATAATTTAACCGAGTCTACGCAACAACAACCTACATTTATGTTTGCATACGACCTATATCTAAGTTTGCATGCGACCTATATCTAAGTTTACATGCATAAAAGTTAGTCGGAATAATGGTAAGCACACAATCTCATGCATACATTAAATTGCTAAGCATGACAATGTAAATAAATAATAATCTAAACATAAACTTAGAAGAGACATAATCAAGTTCCTAATGCGAAAGAAATAACTAAATCATGCTAGGAAATAATCAACTAATCATGCATAAAAAATAACATACTAAACAACCTAATCATGCATAAAAAAATAACATACTAAACAACCTAATCATGCATAAAAGTAACATACTATTTCTAACAAACAACAAATAAACATAAGATCGGATGACAAGAAATATTTGCGTCTCTCAAGCGGTACGTGGCATTGTATCCCGAGTGCAGACCGCACTACCGTCCATTCGGATTCGGCTACGGAATTTACGTCCGGATTTCCATCCGATATACCGCAAGAGGTAACACATATTTCATTAATCCCATGGCACAACTTACATGAAACTATAATACGCATGCTAAGAAATAATAATAACTAACGGAAAGAAAGTGCGGGAATAAATAAAAAGGTGCCCTCAGGTCTAACCTCTTAAGTTGTCTCTTGGAAGTGCGTTACACAGTTGTCGGAAAGGTTGATGCTCCGCAACTTTTCTGATTTACTAGTTCATTGTTTCCCTTCATTGCCTCGCTGATTTGGGTTGTTGTTTGCTCACTTTTTTTGCAGGAAGGTGATTGATGAGATTTGATTTGAATCTTTTAATTCGGGAAGGTGATTTGGCTTGATTTCAACATGTGTTTAATGTGTGAATTGGTTATTTTGGAAGGGTGATGGGCGTGAATTAGGTCCTTTGGGCGTGGGTCTGGTTCTTTTTGGTGGGCTTCGTGTGTGGCTTGGTGGTGTGTGGGCTTGGTGTGTGGCTTGCGGGGGTTTGAGCTGAGGATGAATTTTAAAACAGAGGTGCAACGAGCGAACCCACAGCTAAGCAAACGAATTTACTCCAACAAGATATCAATTTCTGACTTTTCCCTTCCGACGTCCGTTTCCCGCGACTTCCATAACTTTAAAGAGGTAATGTCTCCATGTGAGACTCATCATCGGGACTTATATGCAAAAATGCAGTGCCTACAATTATCTATCCTCAAGGAAGATCGTGGGCTATTGAATGTAAGGCTGAAACCTAAAATCCCTTCGTCAAGTTCATTTTAAGTTTACCAAATCAATCTTATAATGGCCAATTAACAAGAAGCATTAAGTTTAAGACTCAATAAACAAACTAAAGAATTACCTATAAAAGAAAATCAATTATTAAGTGTGTGGATATTGTGTTTCATCACTTCCCTAGAATAAAAATAAATGTTGGGGGTTGGGGATCCACTTGTACTATTTCTAATTTAGAAATCTTCCTTACTATTATATAGAATTTATCAGTGATATTACCAACCAGCCATATAGGCGGTATCCTTATTAAGTCAGATTTTAATTAAGACCGACCGACCATAAATGCAGTATCATTATTTGTCCATAAACCAGCCATATAAGCGGTAATCATCTGTCACATAAAGACCGACCATATAGGCGGTGTCATTATGTCAAATTAATAAAACCAACCATTAAGGCGGCATAACCTTTTATGTTAAATTATAATTAAGGGAAATTAATCTAAACTAAAATAATAAAAGCTTCACCCTTCCCCCAGCGGAAAATTAACTACAAAACATAAAAGTAAATAAAAGAAAATAAACTACTACTATTACTGAAAATAAAAATGCATAAATTAAATACTAAAAATAAATACAAACAAGATACAATCCTTAAATTCCTTACAAAAACCTAAGGAAAGCATGAGAATTACAAATGAGATGGCTTGGTATTTATAGGAAAATCTAAAGGCTTCCACCAATTTCTCCACCAATTGCTCCACTAAACACTGTACCAAACATTCCATAAAATCATCCACCAAACACTCCACCAAACATGCCACAAGATACTCCACAAAACACTCCACCAAACATGCCACAAGATATACCACAAAACACTCCACCAAACATGCAAGCATGTTTTGTGGAAGTTTGATAATTGTAAATTGTCTTTTTCCATTTTTTATTTTTTGAAAATGACTTTAGTCATTACACAAAATACATTGGATTATTCGTTAATTTCGGTCTTGAAAACGTTGGAATTCGAAAATATTTAAAATTTCAAAGTTGTAGATCTTTTAGTTTTCTTTAATCTGCAACTTGAATCAGCTCAATCGAATATTGGATGAAAAGGTTATGGCCAAAATACCAAACTTGCGCAAAATTGGAATTTAGGACTACACTTCGTGACTCATACAGTAAATTTCCGTTTTCGCCATTTTTTTCTCGGATTTCATCGTTTTAACCCTGAGTTGATTCCATTAAGTACCAATACTTTTTTTATCTGCAAAACACATAAAAACACATCAAAACGTTCATCAAACTCGATACCACTCATCAATTTACCATCTTATTTCTGTTTCATTTTATTGTTTAATTAATGCTTTATTTCTTTACCTACGATCTAACATTTTCTAATGTTGTTATGACTGTTATATGAACGTAATTTTAGGTTTCTGACTTTCTGATTTATGTAGAAAATCAGGCCAGATACCAAGTATGTTCGGCCGGACATAAAAGAATAATATATATATATGGTCGGATTCAAGATATGTCATGCCGAGTCTGTTTTATTCGTTACTGATTCTGTTTCATTATAGTTTTGATTGATGTTTATGTTGGTTTCTATTGATGTCCAAGATCATTTAAGCCACGAAATTGAATGAATACTATAAAGAAATGTGGCGGAAACACACTTATATTGAACGAATTGGATGTGATGCTCAACAAAATTTTCCTTCCCTTCAAGCTACTCCAAGATTCGGCCAAAAGAAGCTTTGTTGATGAAGATGATGAAGCTCCAAGCTTTAGGATTCCAAGCTCTAAGATTCGGTTCCCTATCACCTTGAATTTGATCCTTGTTTTGCTAGCAAAGATGAAAGAAAAACAACTCCAAGAACACCTCTAAGGCTCACGGTTTTACTGTTTTTGGGAGAGAGAATGAGTTCTATTTTTTTTCTTCTTCTATTTAGCTTCAAAAACGTAAAAAGAAGAATGAAAAAACAATTACCAAATATTTGGTAAATGGTTTACAAAAGTCAAAGCCAATTTTGGCTCCAAAATTGTAATAAATGGTCACACCTAACTCCATCATGAATAGTGACAACATGTCACTCACCAAAAGTGACTTATGACATCTATCACAAATAAATGACAAGTGATGTGACTCGCGATGTGACTTATGGGCCCCACTCCAATTCAAAATGCGAGTGGGCCCGCAAACACTTCCGGGCTCGGTTTCGCTAATTCCGAATTAACGAACTTCCGTCGCGACGTAATAATTATGCATGGCGAAATTACTATTCACGTCGCTAATGAATTAATTCTAAATTAACTCGTTTGCCCGAATTAAAATCTAATTTTAATTCCGCGTCGAAATCCAATTTCGTTTAATATATCAAATATATATTATTTTGTCGATTAATTCCAAATTAATCTTTCTCTCCCTTCAAATAGTACTTTATCCAAGATAAAGTGTCTCTGCAATTAATCCCAGATTAATTAAGTTCGGATCATACATCATCGGTGAATCTTCGGGAAGCGACCCAAGAGATCCCTGGATATGTTGGCAGTAAATACGGTCGTCGGATTATCCGAACACGTGTGTACCTCGTACTACATTTTTACCGATTTACGAGACAAGATTGGCTTATAGCAAAGAGCCATGCCTACCCAATTCTCCAGAAATATTCTTACTGGAATATACGATCTATGTCAGGCATAGTATACCGTAGTATTGTGTATTGCGATCCAGTATCAGATGTAATGTGCAAGGCCTGGGGCTGGAATAGTGTCTGCCCGTACGAAGCACATATCGGATATCAAGTAACTAGTCTCTTTGAATCGGATAATCATGACCTTGTCATATTATCCCAATGGTTGCAACACAATAGAGAACCAGTTCTGAATCCCTGCGTGATCATCATCTCCATATGTCTGAAGTGATACTTCTGTCTTGACATCACATCCAATACACTACGATTCTCAATAAAACCAGAAGATGCGTACACAGAACCTGTTAAAGCCCTGGACGACCTCAACAAAAGTTTACCGATTGTCGCAAGTACTAGCGATGCAAGTCTCAGGTTAAGACCAAATACACCTACCCTGAAGCGGACTCCCATAGACACATATACATACTACCAATGGGATTCCGCGGGGTCTATCCAGAGCGAAGCTGTTTTTCGTATCATCGGTAAAACACAACCTCCCATCGCACTTGCATAAGTATCCTATTCTTAAATATATGATAACTATGCTATTATGCCCTCACAATGCGCACAAGTGCATTACTAGTCTATTCCGCATTATCGATGTCCAATCTCGATAATACTATGACTAGGGATATTTAATGATTAAACCTTTATGGATTGATACTGTCTCATATCATCTCAATCCGGAACTAATCATATGGACTTTTAACATTTATATTTCAAAGTAAATAAATTACAAAACGGTAAAAGGCAATTTCATTACAACATAGTTAATTTTGTACAAAAATACAATGTCTTTTACAAACAGTGACGCTATAGGTCATAACTGTTCAACAATCTCCCACTTGGCCTATAGCCAGTCACTCAAGCATCTAATACCCGAACTATGTACATGTCGCTCAAACTTTTGCTGAGGAATAACTTTCGTCAGCGGATCTGCCATGTTGTCATCTGATACGACCTTCTCGACCTTCACATCGCCACGATGTATGATCTCTCAAATCAGATGGAAACATCGAAGAACATGCTTGGATCGTTGATGAGACTGCGGTTCCTTAGCCTGTGCTATAGCCCCGTTATTGTCACAATACAATGGAACGGGCTCAGCTGCTAACGGAATACTCCTAATCCAATTAGGAATTTTCAGATCCAAACTACTTCCTTTGCTGCTTCAGCTGCAGCAATGTACTCCGCTTCTGTTGTTGAATCGGCACAGTCTATTGCTTGGAAGATTTCCAGCTCACTGCTGCTCCGTTATTCAAACAAAATATGTACCCACCCAGATTGCGACTTGCAGTTGTCTGTGTTGGTTTGGAAACTTGCATCGGTATACCCAGTTACCTCAAGTTCTCCATCTCCATAGATTAAGAAAGCATCCTTAGTTCGTCTAAGATACTTAAGGATTTCTTAACCGCCATCCAGTGACCTTGACCTGGATCGGCCTGATAGCGACTACACATGCTCAAAGCATAGGAGACATCAGGTCGTACATATCATGGCATACATGATCGATCCGACTGCGAGGCGAACGATATCCGACTCATGTTGTCTCTCTCATCTTGAGTTTTAGGACCAGTCCCTTAGATAGATAGATGCCATGTGACACTGGTAACAGTCCCCTTTTGGACTGATCCATGTTGAATCTCTTCAACACTTTGTCAATATATGTACTCTGGAAGTCCAGCAGCTTTCTAGATCTATCCTGGTAGATCTTTATTCCCAGAATAAAGGCTGCTTCTCCCAAATCTTTCATGGAGAATTTCAATGAAAGCCAAGCTTTCACCGACGTTAGCATAGGAATGTCATTGCCTATTAGCAATACATCGTCAACATAAAGGATATAAAAGTCAGTGCTCTCCCACTAACCTTCTTGTATACACAAGGATCATCTTCATTTTGAATGAAATCATATTCTTTTATGATCTCATCAAAACGTTGGTTCCATGACCGCGATGCTTGCTTCAGTCCATAAATGGACCGATTTAACTTACAACCTTGTTTGCAATCTAGCACGATAAAACCATCAGGCTGTTGCATATAAACATCCTCTGAAAGGTTTCCGTTAAGGAAAGTGGTTTTAACGTCCATCTTCCATATCTCGTAATCGAATATGCAGCAATTGCAAGCATTATCCGAATGGATTTAATCATGCAACGGGTGAGAAAGTTTCGTCGTAATCGACACCATGTCGTTGATGATACCCATTCGCTACAACCTAGCTTTGTACGTTTGTACGTTGCCATCCATGTCGGTCTTCTTCTTGAAGACCCATTTGCATCCAATAGGCTTTACGGCTTCTGGTGCATCACCAGTGTCCAAACTTGGTTGGTGTACATGGAATCCATTTCGGACTTCATGGCTTCTTGCCATAAGCGAATCGATATCTTGTATCGCTTCCTCATACGAAGCCGGTTCGTTATCCTCAATGAGATTAATATCTACTGAGGTGAGATTAGGAACCCATACCTCTCAGGTTGTTTCCTGACTCTCTCCGACCTACGCGGTCCTTGTGTAATAGAAGATTGTGGTACAGTCTCATCCCGGATGGACTGTTCTTGTTCTGTTGAGGATTCTATGCCAGGAACAGTATCACTCCGATTTTCATCGAGTCTATTTTCCTCCCACTAATCACTGCATTTAGGAATTCCTTCTCAAGGAAAACCGCATGTAGAGCAACAAATACTTTGTTCTCTCGTGGGTGATAGAAGTAATATCCTTTGGTTTCCCTAGGATATCCTACGAATAGGCATTTATCCGATTTGGGTTCAAGTTTGGTGCCTTCCAAATGTTTGACGTATGCCCAGCATCCCCAAATCTTCAGGAATGAGAAACCAGGTTTCTTTCCTGTCCATATCTTATATGGTGTCTGTTGTACAGACTTTGACGGAACCTTATTCAAAATAAGAATTGCACTATTTAATGCATATCCCCGAAGAAATAGGTAGCTCAGTGCGACTCATCATAGACCTAACATGTCCAACAAAGTTTGGTTTCTCCGTTCGGACACACCGTTTAATTGCGGTGTTCCAGGAGGAGTCCACTGTGAAAGAATACCATATTCTTTCAAGTAATCTAGAAACTCATTGCTCAAGTATTCGCCATCACGGTCCGACAGTAATGTCATTATACTACTCTTGCCGGTCTTTTTTCAACTTCGTGTCGAAACTCTTTGAATTTCTCAAAAGTTTCCGACTTGTGTCTCATAAGATACACATAACCATAACGAGATGCATCATCCATAAAGGTTACGAAGTATTCATATCCACCTCTAGCCTAGTTAGACATGGGCCCACATACGTCACTATGAACGAGGGCGAATAGTTCAGTGGCGCGTTCACCCTTACCACTAAAAGGTGATTTAGGCATTTTGCCTAATAAGCAAGATTCGCAGACGTCATATGAATTTGGATCAAATCCGTCCAAGTACCCACTCTTCGAAAGTGTGGATATGCGAGTCTTGTTTAGTGTCCTCAGACGACATGCCACATAAAGTTTCATCTTTGTTACTCATTTTGAGCCTTTTGTTTGTTATATTATATGTTGGAGATATATTTATATTCAAAATATAAAGACCATTATTTGCAACAGCAGTGCAAATTTCTACATCATTTTTATATAAGTAACACCCAGTGTTCCGAAATACAAAGTATATACCCATATTGGGTTAACATAGATACAGAAATAATATTCCTAGTCAAACTAGGTACATAATAACAGTCATTAAGTTCAAGTACATGCCCCGAGGGCAGTTCTAAAACAAAAGTGCCAACGGCCAAAACGGCGACTGGTGCACCATTTCCGAAGCGTAGATAAATCTCCCCGGAGGCCAGTCTCCTGCTAATCCGCAGATCCTGCACATCAGTACATATATGAGTATCACAACCAGAATCAAAAATCTAATTTTTAAAACTAAAAGTAGTCATGTTTATTTCAATAACAAACATACCTGAAGCCGGTGTCTTGCCTGCTTTAATCTCTTTCTGGAGCGCCTTGTACTCGCGGCAGTCACGCTTCCAGTGTCCCCGCGTGCCACACTGGAGGCAAACATCCTGAGATTTATCCTTAGGCTTCCCAGAAGCCTTTGACGATTTGGCCTTGCCCTTTCTTTTGTGCTTCTTCTTCTTCACACCTCCAGTCGCCTTGGGCCCAGCCCTCGGTGTCTGAGATGTCGAAGAAAAGTGCGCCTCGCGCTTGTTTCCCTTAAGCATCTCCTTTTCAGCTTCCTTGAGAATTGACAACAACTCTCCAAGAGTATCATCAGTGTTCATCAGGTTATAGCTTATGATGAACTGTTTCCAAGTGTCGGGGAGAGATTGCAAGATCATATCTATGGTAATCTCAGCCTCTAAGACTATCCCCATCTTAGCCAGCTCATCTATGTCAGCAATCATATGTACCACATGGGATTCAACAGACATGCCTTCTGACAAACGTGAACGGAAAAGCTTCTTTACTAACTCATATATCTGTGACCTTCGGTTAGATCGGTGAAGATCGTGCAACCTCGCCAACATGTTATAGGGATCCAAGTCCATGTTCTGTCGACAGAAATGCTGAGTCATAGCAGCAAGCATAATTGACTGAGCAGTTTCACAATCATCGTTGTGAGTCTTCCAAAGCTCCAGCTCAAGTAGCTCATCTGGTTTGGGCTTAGGCCCAAGATGTCTTTATATAGTATATAGCAGCCTCTCGGCTCCAAGGACAATCCTCATATTCATTTCCCAATCGGAAAAGTTCGTGCCCTTGAAGCCATTTTTGCCCATGATAATGTCTCGGACATTTCCCTTTCCTGTCATCTTGATTACGATAGTCTAACTATCTAATCAACGATATATGGGTACAGTCTAACTGTTACAAGAAAAATAATATTATATTAGTCCAACTAATAAAATAATTTTGACTAAATAATATGAAAGCGCGTAAAGCTAAGTATCTAAATGAAATTGCAAATTTAATACTAGCCTCCCACTATTTTTCGACGAGCCTCTAACCCTCTGTCGAGTACTCAGGAAACCCAGTTTCCTAGTGGGCTAGGATCCCGTTAAATAACACACAACCTTGACTTTGGTCAACAAGCTGTATGATATTTAACTAGGTAGATCTCGAAGATCAATTGGATCTAATCCAATTCCTAGATCCGGTAGGTGGACATCCAAGTCCGAAACATATGTACAATACATATGCCAATATATCCAATAATTTGCCTAACCTTTTTTCTCTGAATCAACTAAGCCTTGGCTTTGGCACAACAAGCTTAATGATTCCAGTTAAGCGGGACCCATTGACATGGAAAGTTTCGTAATCAATGTCGATGGACAAGAAGTGATCTTGACTTTGGCCAACAAATCACGACTTGGACAAGACACTAATATGGAACAAAACTCTCATGATTCAAACACATCCGCAATTGACAAAGGTCTTGACTTTGGCCAACAAACCAATGCCAACTTTGGATCTTGAGTAAGAATCACTCAACGGAAGGAAATAACCCTTAATATGTTTTGAGGGTTTTTCGCGTAAATTGGAAACCAATTTATTATCTTTGTTAAGGTCTCATCATTCACCCTTAAGCATGCATTCTAAAAGCATAATAAGACGAGGAAAGTAAACTAATAACGATATGCAGATGGATATTTAAACAGATTGTTCCTAGAACAAATCACTCAATTTCCTCTCCCCGGCTAGCACTATTCTACTTCTACCCAATTACATAATACAATAATAGAAACCTCATTAACATTGAGGGGAATTAGGTGAGAAGAGAATACAAAGAAATAATGAGAGAGAAGGCTGGACACGTAGGTCCAATTTATAAATTCTGAATTTACAATAATTTCTAAAATTGCCTTTTCCCTTCTAATATCCTTCCGATATACGCTATTCATATATCACATCCATGTATTCATTCAAGCATGTTATTAAATCAAACTAATCAAATTAATTATCTTTGAATATTAGTGATCATCCAATGTTCAAACAATGATTTGATTTGCGCGAGTCCAACTCGTTTGACAATAAGTACTTAAAGTACGAATTCTTGAATTATATCGAACTACTCGTTAAATCTAATTTAATCCGTATTCATGTTGGAGTTTCTAGGTCCATAGGATCGAATAACAAACATGAAACAAGTGCGAATACAAATCGAGAAAGTCGCGGAATACTTACATCGAGCGGTTGAGCGACGCTTTGGGCAACAAAAATTATGTTCTCTGCCTCTGTTATTCGGCAGTGAGCTGCTGTGACAGTTCATTGTGTTGCGGCCATTTGAGCTCCTTCGTCAAGCTCCAAGCTTCGTCGAATGGTTCCCGGCTCATGGGTGGATTTCCCTATCACCTTCGCATTGATCCCGGAGTGTGCTAGCACTCTCGATTTTGCCACAAATCACACTTGCTTCCTACCATTTTCGATTTTTTTGCCCAGCAAACCAGAACCAGAAATGGCGTGAAAGATGAAGAGAAATGGTGGAAGGAGAGAGATGAAATGTGTTTAATTAATTTTGGTATTTTATTTTTCAAACATATACCAAAATTTTGGATTTTGAAAAGTCAAATAATCAAAGCCATTAATGCCCACAACAACCACATCAATCAATCAATCCAATCAATTGTCACATCACTCAAAGTGACATGATTTGACGCTTGATGTGACGCTAGATGCGATTAGTGATTTGACGTGCCGCACTCGAATTCGAAATGTGAATGCGCTCGCAAATAATCTCGGGCTCGGGTTCGTTAATTCCAAATTAACGAATTTTCTGTTGCGACGTAATTAAATGATTACGCCTAGCGAAATCACTATTCACGTCGCTAACGAATTAATTCTAAATTAATTCGCTCGCCCGAATTAAAATCTAATTTTAATTCCTCGTCGAAATCCAATTTCGTTTAATATATCGAATATATTAATTTACCGATTAATTCCAAATTAATCGTTCTCTCTCTTTAAATGATATTTTATCCCAGATAAAATATCTCCGCAATTAATCCCAGATCAATTTTCTCTCTCATCTTATTAATCCCAGATTAAGTAAAAGTACGAGTCATACGTCATCGGTGAATCTTTGGGAAGCGACCCATGAGATCCCCGGATATGTTGGCAGTAAATTCGGTCGTTGGACTATCCGAACACGTAAGTACCTCGTACTACGTTTATACCGATTTACAAGACAAGGTTCGCCTCTAGCAAAGCGCCATGCCTACCCAATTCACCGGAAATATCCTTACAAGAATATAAAGGATCTGTATCAGGCGTAGTATACGTAGTATTGCGTATTTCTGTCCAGTATCAGATGATCACATGCGAGGCCTGGGGCTGGTACATTGTCTGCCCCGTATGAAGCATATATCGGATAACGATCAACTAGTCTCTTTAATATCGGATAATCATGACCAAGTCATATTATCCTGACGGTTGCAACCTTATTTCGAGAACCAGTTCTGTATCCCTGCGCGATCATCAACTCCATATGACTGGAGTGACACTTCCGTCTTGACATCACACCCAACACACTACGATTCTCAATATACCCAGTATTGTCGTACAGAAACCGGTTAAAGCCCTGGACGACCTCAACCAAAGTATATTGATTGTCGCAAGTATTAGCGGTGCAAGTCTCAAGTTAAGACCAAATACACCTACCCTGATTTCGGACTTCCATAGACACATAGTCATACTACCAATGGAATTCCGAGGGGGTCTTATCCAGAGCGAAGCTGTTTCCCGTACCATCGGTTAAACACAACCTCCTACTACACTTGCATGAGTATCATATACCCAAATATATGAGAACTATGCTGTTGTGCCCTCACAATGCGCACAAGTGTAATACTAGTCTTTTACGCATTCATCGATGTCCAATCTCGATAATGCTCTGGCTAGGGATATTTAATGATTTATCCTTCGTGGATTGATATTGTCTCATATCATTCTCAATCCAGGAACAATCACAGGGACCTCCTATCATTTATATATCTAGGTGATCTAATCACAAATGATAAGAGTGCAATCTCCTTTGTCACATAGTTAATTTGTACAACAACACCATGATCTGTACAAATAGTGACGCTATGGGTCATAATTGTCCAACAATCTCCCACTTGGCCTATAGCCAGTCACTCGAGTGTCTTACACCCGAACTATGTACGGTTGGCTCAAATGCTGATGAAAGACTTTTGTCAGTGGATTTGAATGACTATCATCTGATGTGATTTATTCGATCATCACATCGCCACGATGTATGATGCGAATGAATCAGATTAATATCGAAGTATGTATCTGGATCGTTGATGAGACCGTTAATTCTTTAGCCTGTGCTCAAGCCTAGCTTAGCTGCTAACAGAATTATATCTAATCTAATTAGATTTATTATCGACCCAGAAGGCTTCTATTGCCGCCTCAACTGCAGCAATAACCTGTATTTATTGTTTATTCGGTAACAGTATCTTGCTTGGAAGATTTCCAGCTCACTGTACCGTTATTCAAATTGTATAGTACCGTTTGCGACTTATAGTCGTCTTATCGGTTTAGGAAACTTGCAGTAGTGATACCAGTCACTTCAAGTTCTCACTCTCCACAAATTAAGACAGCATCATTAAATCTCTAAGATACTATCGGACGTTCTTAACATCAATCCAGTGACTATCACTTGGATTGGCCTGTTTGTGAATCCATATGCTCAAAGTGTATGAGACACCAGGTCGCGTACATTTTTCAATGTACGATTCCACGGAGAGTTTTTGAAAGCCAAGCTGTCGCCGATAGTTTTATGGGAATATCATTTCTAAGAAATGACATATTATCATTATTTTATAGGACAACCACTGTCAGTGCGCTCCCACTAACCCTCTTATATACATAAGAATTATTTCGTTTTGAATTAAATCATAAACAATTATGATTACATCAAAACGGTAATTCCAAGAACCAATGCTTGCTTCAATCAAACAAATGGATTGAACAACCCGCAAACCTTGTTTGCTAGTTTTATACGACAAAATCGACAGGATGTTTTAAACATCCTCCAAAAGGTTTCCTTTTCAGGAAAACGATTTTCCCGTAAAGCTGTCATATTTCATAAATGAAACACGTAGCTTAGCAAGCATTATCCAATGGATTACCCTGTTAACAGGTAAAAGGTTTCGTTGTAATCAACACAATGTTGATAACGATACCTTTCCGCTAAAATCCTAGCTTTATACATTGGTTTGTTGCCTTCCATGTATGTGTTCCTTGAAGACTTATAAAGTACCAATAGGCACAATGCCTTGCGGTACATCAACTAGTGTCCAAACATAGTTGATATACATGGAATCCATTTCGGACTCTTGACACTTTGTCATAATAGGGAGCCGATACCTTGTATCACTTCTTCATACGTAGTCAGTTGGTATACCTCAATAAGACAGACATCTTTATGAGGTGAGATTAGAAACCCATACCCCAGGTTGTTTTCTGAATCTCTACGACATACGCGGTTCTTGTGTATTTGAAGATTATTGGTAATAGTTTCATCCTTGTTGAGCTATTTATGTTCCATTAGGAATCGGTGCCTGGAATAGTATTACTCCGATTCTCATCGAGTTTTACTATTCTCCCCCTTACCACTGTATATCGGTATTCCTCTTAGGAAAACCGCTTTGTGAGCAACAATCTAATTGTTCTCTCGTGAGTTGTATAAGTACAATACTATGGTATCCCTATGATAGCCTACAATTGGCACTTATCCAATTTGGGTTTTAGTTTGGTATCATCCAAACATATGCCTAGTATTCCCAAATATCAGGAATGTGAAACCCGTTTCTTTCCCGTTCATATCTAATATGATATCTGTCAAACAGATTTTAATGGAACCTTATTCAAAATAAGTTCTTGCACTGTTTAAAGCTTATCCGTTGAAGGAAATGGTAGCTCAGAGCGACTCATGATTAACCTTATCATGTCCAACAAAATTCGGTTACTCAGTTCGGACACACCATCACTTTGACGTGTTCCGGGAGGAGTCCTCATTTGAAAGAATACTTTACTCTTTCAAGTATTTAAGAAACTTATTGCTTAAATATTTTCCATTACGGTCTTACCGTGACGGTTTAATACTTTAGCCGATCTGTTCGTCTATTTCGTGTCGAAACTTTAAAAGTTTCTGATTTGTGTTCTTCAAAAGAAATACATAACCATAACGCGATGCCACATTCGTAAGGTCACGAAATATTCATATCCACATCTAGCCTAGCTAGACATGGGCCCACTTGCTTCACTATGAACTAGGGCTAACAGGTCAGTGGCATTTACACTTTTACCAAGTAAATAGTGTTTTAGGCACTTTGCCCAATAAACTAGATTCGTAGACTTTATTTGATTGGAATCAAATCAGTCCAGGTACCCGCTCTTTAAAAGTGCGGATATACGATTCTTGTTTAATTGTGTCCCAGACAACAATGCCACAATTGGTTTCTTCTGATCAAATCAGTTTGAGCTATTTGTTTGTCATGTTATATATTTGAGATTTATTTATATTCACAATATAAATGCTGTTATTTACATCTAATGTGTTTATCTCAATATCATCTTTATATAATAAAACACTTTAGTGTTCTAGAATATAAAGGTTCACCCGCAGCGGGTCAAACACTCATATAAAGATAATGTATCTAGTCAAACTAGTTACATCATAAAAGTTTCCAAATTTAGGTACACACCCGAAGGGTAGTTCCTAAACTTAGGTATCTACGGTTAAAACAGCGACATTCATCATGTTTCCAATCCGCAGAGTAAATCTCAATTGAGGTCAATATCCTGCTCATAGCAGATTCTGAACATCAATATATATTTATATCACACTAAGTATCGAAATCCAATTTTAATACTAGCAGTAAATATATTTATGACAAACATATTTGAAGTCAGAGCCTTGCTCGTCTTCAATTCCTTCATGTCTGCTTTGTTCAAACGGCAGTCACGCTTCCGCGATCCCGTTTGCCACATTTTGAAGACATTTTGGGATATGTCCTTTATCTTCCGAGAAGACTATAATGATTTTGCCTTTGCCCTTTTTTTTTAACATTCCAGAAGCCTTTGGCCAAGCCTTGGCCTTCCAGAATATCGAAGTAAGGTGCGCCTTGCGCTACTTGCCTTATTGCAAACTTTGACTTTATCTCATTGAGAATAGTCATTAACTCTCCAAGAGTTTACTATCGCAATATTAATACTTCAAAAATCTAAACATAGATTTATGAAGATCCTTCAATTTCATTATCATACTTTAAGGATCTAATCCTTAGTTCTGATTCAGAAATTAAGGAGTCTTCTGTGACAAGCTTAATGATTAAGCACTAAAGTTATCATCACATTATCTTCCAAAGATTATGCTCGACTATTTGCTTAACTCTGGGCTTAGGCTTAATATGTTATTTTAATCAAATAAAGTAACTTATTATTTTTCCAGGACCATCCTGAAATTAAATTCCCAATTTGAAAATTAAACCATTTAAATACATTTTCCCTAGGATTATGTATTAAACGTCAATCTTTCAATTTTATATCTTGATTCTAATAGTCCAACTATTTAATCAACGATTTATGTACTATTTATTATAATGATTACAATAGTCCAACTATTTAATCAACTATAATTTAATAGATTAAAATCAATTATATTGATTACAATAATCCAATTATAAAATCAACTATGAATGAATAGTTTGAATTTTGTCCAACTTTATATTAAACAACATTTAAATATTAGTCAACTAACATTTAATTTTATCGACGAATTGATATTTGATTAGAGTGAGCGCGTATGGCGAGTAATTGAACGAATATTGCAAATTCAATTCTTGCCTCCCACTATTTTTCGGCGAGCCTCTAACCCTATATCGAGTACTCGAGAAACCGCGTTTCCTAGTGGGCTAGGATCCCGTTAATATCACACAATCTTGACTTTGGCCAACAATTGTATGATAATTAACTAGGTAGATCTCTAAGATCGATTGGATCCAATCCAATTCCTAGATCCGGTAGGGAAATCCAAGTCCGAAACATATATCTTATATATGCCAATACATCCAATGTATTGCCTAACCTTTTTCCTCTGAATCAACTAAGCCTTGGCTTTGGCACAACAAACTTAGTGATCACAGTCAAGCGCGACCCATTGACCATGGAAAGCTTCGTAATCAATGTCGATGGACAAGAATTGGTATTGACTTTGGCCAACAAACCACAACTTGGACAAGACACTGACATGTAAGAAAGCCATCGTGATTCAAACACATCTTCGACAGACAAAGGCCTTGACTTTGGCCAACAAACCAATGTCGTCTTAGATCTTGAGTGAGAATCACTCAATGGAAGGAAAAACGCATAATATTATGCGAGGGTTTTTCGAGTGCAAATTGGCAACCAATTTATTATCTTTGTTAATGTCTCATCATCATACACCCTTAAACATGCATTCTAAACACATAATAAAGCGCATATGAAAAATAATAATGATATGCGGATGGATACTTTACACAATGATCCTAGATCAAATCTCTCCATTCTCTCTCCCGCTAGCACATGTATTACTTCTACCTGTTACACTACACTTCTAAAGAAACCTCTTTTACATTGAGGGGAATAGGTGAGAAGAGAATACAAAGAATAATGAGGTGATAAGGCTGGACACACAGGTCCAATTAATAAATCAAATTTATTACACAATTTCTAAAATTTTCCCACCCATCTAATATCCATCCGATATACATTATTCATGCATCACAACCATGTATTCACACAAGCTTGTTATCAATCAATCTAATCAAATTAATTAATCTGATAATTAGTGACCATCCAATGTTCAATCAACGATTTGATTTTGTTCGAGTCAAACTCATTTTTTCGAATAAGTACTTAAAGTACGAATTCTCGAATTAAATAAACTACAACATTAAATCTAATTTAATATGCATTTAATTCTAACTCGCTAATTGATTCCAAATTAAATATCACACACTTTATTTAACGAACCTTTACGACTTAAATTCCAAATTTAATCGTTACGGGTCTCAAAGCCCGATTAACGTCCAACGTCAATTTAATTAAAGTCCAATGGGCTTTTAATTAATTTCTTAAGGCGTGGACTTTTGGTCAACTCGGGTGATGAGTGGTATTTATATCACTTATTCCCACTCATTTGACCTAATATTTTGTATAGTTTCTTGAGTTTTGTGAACGTTTTGATATGTTTTGTGTTATTTTGTAGATAAATAAAGTTTGGAAAGCATTGGAGGCAATTTGGGGAAAAACGGACAAAAATGCGTCAACAGGGATATTTTGGTCTTAAGCGCGTCGCGACGCCAAGACTTCCTCGTCGCGACGTCTAAAATGTGCCGAACAGTGCTAACGTGCGCCGGGTCCACAAATCAGAATCTGAGAAAAGTTTGACTTTGCTAAAATGTGCCGTGCCACGTGTCACCATCACAGCCGATCTGCTAACATGCGCCGTGCCACGTGTCAGCATCCTATGGTGCCCACAGTCATCATCGCCACGTGTTCCACGTGTCATTCCATGTCATCAGCCACGTCAGCAAGTCAACAAGTCAATATTGCCACCTCGCCGCCTTGTCATCATCAGCCAATCAGGAAGTGACACGTGTCGCAAATCTACGGTGCCGACAGTCTCTTTCCCATGTGTCGCCACGTCGTCGCCACATCACCGCCACGTCAGCGCCACGTCAGCATCAATTATTGGATATTCTATCCTTATCTGACACGTGGCGGATAAGAATATCAGCGACCAATCAGAAGCCGCCACGTGTCACAATAATTGAAGCCCAACCACTCTGCCACGTGTCACCTTATCAGCTTATCCAGAATCTTCAAACCAGCGAACCAGAGCGTGCCACGTCGACAAATCTGGCGTAGCGACGCTGAGGACCTGGCGTCGCGACGCTGGATCCTACCGAGACCTATAAATTGAGCTCGAGATTTCAGAATTCAGTGCACTTTCCTCTCTCTTAAATTCTTTCTAAAGAGAGAGATTCTCTCTCTAGATTCTTTTGTTTTTAGTTTTATTTTTATTTTTAGTTTTTAGTTTTGTAAATAATTTTAATTACGTTTTGTAATAATAGTAATTTAATTTTTTCTTTTTACTTTTTACAGTTTTACTATTTACCATGAGGAGGTAACTTCCCCAGCTAGGGTGAAAGGTAATTCTTTTACTGTTACTATTTAGATTAATCTCCCTAAAAATAATATATTCACTATTTAAAATATTGACTTAAAAAGGATACCGCCAATTGGTCGGTTGGTAATTCATTTTAATCTGGTTTAAACCTGACTAATAAAGGATACCGCCAGATTGGTCGGTTGGTAATTAATTTTGGTTCCGCCTTTATGGCTGGTTGGACTTAATTTGACTTAATCAGGTTACCGCCTATATGGCTGGTTGGAGAAAGAATCACAAGTTTATATATTATTTTATGGGAGATATCTAAATTAGTAGTAGTAAAAGTAATTCCTTTTACCTTAGCATTTTATTTTATTTTACTTTTCAGTTTTACTTTATGTCTTTTACTTTTCAGTATTTTTACTTTATGTCTTTTACTTTAAGTTGTTACTAGCCCTAGTTATGTGTTAGTTATCTGGGGTTGTGATGAATTCTAATATCACCGGTTTATAAGGGGTTATTTTATAGTTTGGGTAATTTAAAGGTTTACTTATTAAGTCTTAAGCTTAATGCTTCTTGTTGTCTGATCACCAATAAGATTGATGTGGTAAATCTAAAATGAACTAGACATAGGGATTTTAGGTTTCAGCCTTTGACTTAATAGCCCACGATCTTCATTGAGGATAGATAACCCTTTAATAGATTTCCTTACGGATAGGAATATACCTGTCGGACGGGGGTAGCCATAATTGGAACTTAAACTTAATGAATCCAGATAATTTGGTTGACATAGACATATGGTTCAATTGGGTTAAACTGGGTATTTGCGTCTGACCATCGACAGAGGCTTTTGCATAATTTAGTGTTCCAGGTTAGTAAACTGATTTATTACACAAACATAAAATAACCACTTCATCTTTTAAATGATATTAGAATGATTCACGACCCTAGATCTTTGTGTCTTTTGTTATTTTCCTTAGTATTTTCTTTTGTCTTTTTATTTATTTATTTTGTAAAACCACATTCAACCAATCAAACAATCATTCTCTCATTAATATATTATTTAATTAGATATTTGTAATAAATAGATTCAACAATTAATAACAACAGTAGGAATTAAGTCCTCGTGGGATTGATATTTTTATACTACTTGAACGATACGTGCGCTTGCGTTATACGTGTGTGTTTACACCGGTCAAGTTTTTGGCGCCGTTGCCGGGGACTTATTTTTCTTGAGTTATTAATTTTGAAGCTATCTAATTTACTTCTATCTAATTTTCTTTATTTTTATCTGTAATTTTTATTTCTTTCTTTTGTTTTCAGGTGATTGAAAAATGGAACATTATTGGGAGATTGAGAGATCACGAGCTTTACTAGAAGATACACCCCAAATCTGGGAGCAACAGTCCGGTTTTCTGAGGCCTGTTGTCCACTCCAACAATTATCACTGGATGCCAGAACCAAGCAATACCACATTTGCTCAACAGAACGCAATTGGGAGATGTGACATATGTAATGGTAACCACCCTATAGATTATTGCGAATACAACTACCATCCAGGGTGGCAGAGCTATCAAGATCCTTCATGGTATGACGAGCCATCACATTTCACAGAACCACATTTTCCATCTTATCCACCATCTACCTATGATCTTCATCAACAGCCAGAACCATCAGAGGAAGATCAGTTGCTAAACATGCTCAAAGATCTGTTCAAGAAACGAAAAGAAAAGTTGGATACAATGCTTGAAACAAGCCAGAATCAATTTGAAAGTATTCAGAGACAATCAGAATTCATTCAGAGGATGACAGATCAAATGAGACAATTCACAGAAAACCAGAACTACATACCTCAAGAACCAGTTTCAGATGACACTGATGAAGCCTTCGAGTACCAATCATTTCACAATGACACTTCAACAGAGGAGGAGGCTGAGCAGTATCAACAACCAGAGGTATCAGTTCAGGAGCCCGAACCGGCAAAGTCTCAATTTGACTTTTATTATTCAGATTCTGACGAGGATGAAGCTGATCTATTTGTACCAACTGCACCAACAACGGAGGATCAAACTTTCAATCCTCAAAATGAATATCTTGGAGCATGCTTTACCATGATGTTTGAAGAAGATCTATCTGAACCATCCATTCCAGTCGTATCAGAGGATGAAAACCTAATGTCAGAAACATCTTTGCCTCCTCAGGTTGACAATTTTGAAGCATGTATTTCACAGATGACAGATGAAGAGCTGAATACAAAAATTTTACAATACATCTGTGAAGAAAATGTGGAGCAAGAAACAGAGCAAATGGAGGAGCAAATGTCTGACCTTAATAAGATCCAGAGCATTCAGGAGAAACATCGCTGTTTTGGGGAGTACAAATCAAAGATATCGCCCAGAAGCTTGACAAAATGGAACTCCCATTCCAAGTCAAGCACCATACGAGACCTCCTGATTTTCTTTCTTTCTTTGCAGGAACCACTGGAACAACAAAGAGAAAAAAGGTGGCACAAGCACTGAATGGGACAAAACTCTTTTTGCCACTTTACCGTTGGAAGAGACCCTTCAAAAGCAACGCTCACGAGATTGTCTTTAATCAGACATCCAAAACGACGCTGAAACCTCCTTGACAGAGATTTTTTCAGTCACGTCTGGATGAAGATGAAAAATTTAGCGCTAGCAGGGAGGCAACCCATGCAATTTGTTGTAATTTCGTTTCATATTTTGTGTATACATGTTGTAGAGTTTTTAATCTTGTGTGTTATTTTGTAGGGAAAAGCTCAACCAAAGCATAAGATAGAAGGAAAAGTGTGTGGCAAAGAAGAGAGACAATTCATTAGTGATGGCTGAGTAAAGAATTAATTCTTGAAACGCATCCTAATGGATTATATACCAAACAAGTGGCGTATTGCGTACCACAATCTTTGCCTTAATTATTGCTTTGATTCACTTTTCTGTTGTAATTATCTTTATTTTCGTAACAGGATCCAGACTTTTTGACATTCCACGATTCATTTTGTTGTTTAGCAAACAAACGTCCTCAGGAAGATACTAATGCTATTATTACTCACCCTTTTTCAGGTATTATAAATTCAACTCATCATTGCACTTTTGAAGACATCTAGAGTAAAAAAAAAATGGAAGCCACTTCGAGAAGACGAGTTGAAAACATCTGCGTGTTTTGTGATAGTAGTGTTGGTACTAAGCCACAATACATAGAAGCAGCACAAGAATTGGGTCGAGTCTTAGCTGCAAGGAATATGCACTTAATATATGGCGGAGGAAATCTTGGACTTATGGGGATCGTTTCAAAGGCTATACAGGAAGGAGGCAGTCATGTTTTGGGAATCATCCCAAAACCCTTGAGAGGCAAATCAATCTTATTGGATCATCAACAGAGAGGAGCTGATCGTGCCAGGTATGTCTGAACGACTGGTAGAAATGATTAACCGTGCTGATGCTTTTATCGCTTTGCCAGGTGGCTTGGGTACATTGGAGGAAATTTTTATAGTTCTATCTTGGGCGAACCTGAACATACACCAGAAACCGCTTGGACTGTTTAATGTTGATGGATTTTATGATTTTATTTTTGTGTTTCTTGATGATGCCCGAAGAAATGGGTTCATGTCAAAACCTATGAAAGAACTCCTCTTCACTGCCAGAACTGCTCCGGATCTAATAGACCAACTCATAGCCTATGAACCACAAGTTGACCCTATCCTTTCAAAAATAAATTGGTTTGAGGACGATCGTGGTAAGAGGCGTAGAATTAATCTGGATCTTAACCTTTAACTTTTCGTATAGAATTTCAGCTAACCAGGTACGACCTTCTTAACTCTCCTTTTACTGTTTAAGACATTGGGGACAATGTCTCATTTAGGTTTGGGGGAGGGAATTAGTTGATCAGTACCTTATTTTTAGTTTGTGTGTTATTTTTATTTTTAGTCCAAAATTTTTTGAAAAATATAAAAAAAATTGGAAAATTTTCAAAAATTACAAAAATATTTTGTGTTTCTAATTTGACTAAAAATGTGAAATTGGTAAGAGATAGCTGAGTAAGGAGTTTCCACTCCTGAGACGTATCTCAAACCTATTTCGAAACAAGTTAATTTTTGTTTATTTCCTTTGAATTATTTAATTTGTAAAATTCTCCATAATACTGACTAAAATGAATCTTCATATACTTAGTTGGCAGATATTATCAACATACATAGTAACATACAGATATGAGCTGTAATTGAAAAGTTTGTAATATTCCGTGCTTTAGTTTAATTGGAGGAAGCATCTATAAATAGTAATTGAATTAAAAAAAAAAAAATTCCGATGTACAAAAATAAAGTATCTAAGATCCGGGTTATTAAGTCTGTAAGGGTGTTTTAACACCTAGTGCCCTAAAACCAACTGGTTTGGGAGTCACTGGCCCAAAACTTGCTACATGGATCGAAGATGCTACAAAAAAATTATATATATTTATATCTGAAGTCTGGGTAATTAAGTCCGTAGGGGTGTCTTAACACCTGGTGCCCTAAAACCAACTGGTTTGGGAGTCACTGACCCAACACTCGCTACATAGACGGAAGATATTGTATATAAATAAAAATAGAGAAAATTCAAAGAAAAAATCAGAAAAATGAGAAAAATTATTCAATTGCTACAAAAAGGTGTGAAATCTGATAGAACTTTAGGACAAAATATTACTCTCCTATCAACTGCACTTATGACTGTTGTGGGCAAAAATAAGTTGTTTAATATTTTGTTGGCTATGTATATGAAGAATGGTAAAAATAATCGGAGAATTTACTTATTCAGTAATTTAGAAAAAAACAAAACAACTAGTAACTTGGAGTAGAAGTTTCACCTGATTAGTCACTAACATCTTTATTCTCTTTTCGCTTGTCTTTTTGCTTTTGTGTGCATTAGTTTTAATACCTGTTTACTTTTGTAAAATGTTTGTGGGTATCATTGCTGTAAGCCCTCACGAGACTACAACTCGTCGACTAGGGACACCTAGGGGTTTAAAGGCTTGTTGCATACGCTAAATGCAACCGTGATCCCTACGAAAATGGCTTAGATAATTTTATTTTCATGTTATTTTATTTTATGTTTTGCTCGAGGACTAGCAAAATGTTAGGTTTGGGGGTGTGATGAGTGGTATTTATATCACTTATTCCCACTCATTTGACCTAATATTTTGTATAGTTTCTTGAGTTTTGTGAACGTTTTGATATGTTTTGTGTTATTTTGTAGATAAATAAAGTTTGGAAAGCATTGGAGGCAATTTGGGGCAAAAACGGACAAAAATGCGTCAACAGGGATATTTTGGTCTTAAGCGCGTCGCGACGCCAAGACTTCCGCGTCGCGACGTCTAAAATGTGCCGAACAGTGCTAACGTGCGCCGGGTCCACAAATCAGAATCTGAGAAAAGTTTGACTTTGCTAAAATGCGTCGTGCCACGTGTCACCATCACAGCCGATCTGCTAATATGCGCCGTGCCACGTGTCAGCATCCTACGGTGCCGACAGTCATCATCGCCACGTGTCATTCCATGTCATCAGCCACGTCAGTAAGTCAACAAGTCAACATTGCCACCTCACCGCCACGTCATCATCAGCCAATCAGGAAGTGACACGTGTCGCAAATCTACGGTGACGACAGTCTATTTCCCACGTGTCGCCACGTCGTCGCCACGTCATCGCCACGTCAGCATCAATTATTGGATATCCTATCCTTATCTGACACGTGGCGGATAAGAATCTCAGCGACCAATCAGAAGCCGCCACGTGTCACAATAATTGAAGCCCAACCACTCTGCCACGTGTCACCTTATCAGCTTATCCAGAATCTTCAAACCAGCGAACCAGAGCGTGCCACGTCGACAAATCTGGCGTAGCGATGCTGAGGACCTGGCGTCGCGACGCTGGATCCTACCGAGGCCTATAAATTGAGCTCGAGATTTCAGAATTCAGTGCACCTTCCTCTCTCTTAAATTCTTTCTAAAGAGATAGATTCTCTCTCTAGATTCTTTAGTTTTTAGTTTTTTTTATTTTTAGTTTTTAGTTTTGTAAATAATTTTAATTACGTTTTGTAATAATAGTAATTTAATTTTTACTTTTTACTTTTTACAGTTTTTACTATTTACCATGAGGAGGTAACTTCCCCAGCTAGGGTGAAAGGTAATTCTTTTACTGTTACTATTTAGATTAATCTCCCATAAAAATAATATATTCACTATTTAAAATATTGACTTAAAAAGGATACCGCCAGATTGGTCGGTTGGTAATTCATTTTAATCTGGTTTAAACCTGACTAATAAAGGATACCGCCAGATTGGTCGGTTGGTAATTTAATTTTGGTTCCGCCTTTATGGCTGGTTGGACTTAATTTGACTTAATCAGGTTACCGCCTATATGGCTGGTTGGAGAAAGAATCACAAGTTTATATATTATTTTATGGGAGATATCTAAATTAGTAGTAGTAAAAGTAATTCCTTTTACCTTAGCATTTTATTTTATTTTACTTTTCAGTTTTACTTTATGTCTTTTACTTTTCAGTATTTTTACTTTATGTCTTTTACTTTTAAGTTGTTACTAGCCCTAGTTATGTGTTAGTTATCTGGGGTTGTGATCAATTCTAATATCACCGGTTTATAAGGGGTTATTTTATAGTTTGGGTAATTTAAAGGTTTACTTATTAAGTCTTAAGCTTAATGCTTCTTGTTGTCTGATCACCAATAAGATTGATGTGGTAAATCTAAAATGAACTAGACATAGGGATTTTAGGTTTCAGCCTTAGACTTAATAGCCCCCGATCTTCATTGAGGATAGATAACCCTTTAATAGATTTCCTTACAGGATAGGAATATACCTGTCGGGCGGGGGTAGCCATAATTGGAACTTAAACTTAATGAATCCAGATAATTTGGTTGACATAGACATATGGTTCAATTGGGTTAAACTGGGTATTTGCATCTGACCATCGACAGAGGCTTTTGCATAATTTAGTGTTCCAGGTTAGTAAACTGATTTATTACACAAACATAAAATAACCACTTCATCTTTTAAATGATATTAGAATGATTCATGACCCTAGATCTTTGTGTCTTTTGCTATTTTCCTTAGTATTTTCTTTTGTCTTTTTATTTATTTATTTTGTAAAACCACATTCAACCAATCAAACAATCATTCTCTTCTCCATTTAATTAGATATTTGTAAATAAATAGATTCAACAATTAATAACAACAGTAGGAATTAAGTCCTCGTGGGATTGATATTTTTATACTACTTGAACGATACGTGCGCTTGAGTTATACGTGTGTGTTTACGCCGGTCATCGGGTCAAACCGAATAGCCAAAATCCAATCCGGGAGTTACCCCATAAGCCTAGAAATCAATCTTGGCCCATTAGGCCCAATTAAACTTTAAAGGTTCATTAAGTGGCATTTGGGCTTTATGGAAGCGGTTTTGGGCCCGATTGGATCCAATCCAATTTGCCTTAACCCAACTTTGTACAACAAAGCCCATTAAGCCCAATAACAACATTTAAGCCCAAATACAATTTCAAGCCCAATTTAATTAAACACAAAAATTCCAAATTTCCCATTTAATTAAACTAAAGTGTATAAACATAATTAATCACCCAAATCATTATTTCCAAAACACAAATTAGGCTAATTAATCATGCTTATCTACATCAATTAGTGTCCAACACAAATTAATCAAAAATCAAACCCATACATGCTTACTTTGTTCTCGGCAATGGGGTTAATTTTATGTCTGATTTGTTTCAATCCAATTAAACCCAATTCGACATTAAATCAACATTCCCGAATGATTTCCAACACATCCAATGATTCAAAAAATCAAAATTCACCAAGAACACATAGAGCATAACTCCCGGCCAAGACAAGTATTTTGGGCAAATTTGTTCCAAACCAAATTTGATCAAATTGATCCAATCAATCATCAACAAAAACACATTCAAGCATACTTAATCATCCAATTTCATAATTACATGCTCAAATTCATTTTACCCAAATTTTAAGCCCTATTCGTATTTCATGTTTTTACTCGCTCTGATACCATTGTTGGAGTTTCTAGGTCCATAGGATCGAATAACAAACATGAAACAAGTGCGAATACAAATCGAGAAAGTCGCGGAATACTTACATCGAGCGGTTGAGCGACGATTTGGGCAACAAAAATTATGTTCTCTGCCTCTGTTATTCGGCAGTGAGCTGCTGTGACAGTTCACTGTGTTGCGGCCATTTGAGCTCCTTCGTCAAGCTCTAAGCTTCGTCGAATGGTTCCCGGCTCATGGGTGGACTTCCCTATCACCTTCGCATTGATCCCGAACTGTGCTAGCACTCTCAATTTTGCCACAAAATCACACTTGCTTCCCTACTATTTTCGGTTTTTTACCCAGCAAACCAGAACCAGAAATGGCGTGAAAGATGAAGAGAAATGGTGGAATGAGAGAGATGAAATGTGTTAATTAATTTTGGTATTTTATTTTTCAAACATATACCAAAATTTTGGCTTTTGAAAAGTCAAATAATCAAAGCCATTAATGCCCACAACAACCACATCAATCAATCAATCCAATCAATTGTCACATCACTCAAAGTGACATGATTTGACGCTTGATGTGACGCTAGATGCGACTAGCGATTTGACGCTTGATTTGACGTGCCGCACTCGAATTTGAAATGCGAATACGCTCGTAAATAATCTCGGGATTGGGTTCGTTAATTCCAAATTAACAAATTTTCCGTTGCGACGTAATTAAATGATTACGCCTAGCGAAATCACTATTCACGTCGCTAACGAATTAATTCTAAATGAATTCGCTCGCCCGAATTAAAATCTAATTTTAATTCCGCGTCGAAATCCAATTTCGTTTAATATATCGAATATATTAATTTACCGATTAATTCCAAATTAATTGTTCTATCTCTTTAAATGATATTTTATCCCAGATAAAATATCTCCACAATTAATCCCAGATTAATTTTCTCTCTCATCTTATTAATCCCAGATTAATTAAAAGTGCGAGTCATACGTCATCGATGAATCTTTGGGAAGCGACCCATGAGATCCCCGGATATGTTGGCAGTAAATTCGGTCGTCGAACAATCCGAACACGTAATTACCTCGTACTACGTTTATACCGATTTACAAGACAAGGTTGGCCTCTTGCAAAGCGCCATGCCTACCCAATTCTCCGGAAATATCCTTACTGGAATATAAAGGATCTGTATCAGGCGTAGTATACGTAGTATTGCGTATTTCTGTCCAGTATCAGATGATCACATGCGAGGCCTGGGGCTGGTACAGTGTCTGCCCCGTACGAAGCATATATCCCGACGGTTGCAACCTTATTTAGAGAACCAGTTCTGTATCCATGCGCGATCATCAACTCCATATGACTGGAGTGACACTTCCGTCTTGACATCACACCCAACACACTACGATTCTCAATATACCCAGTATTGGCGTACACAGAACCAGTTAAAGCCCTGGACGACCTCAACTAAAGTATATTGATTGTCGCAAGTGTTAGCGGTGCAAGTCTCAGGTTAAGACCAAATACACCTACCCTGATTTCGGACTTCCATAGACACATAGTCATACTACCAATGGAATTCCGAGGGGGTCTTATCCAGAGCGAAGCTGTTTTCCGTACCATCGGTGAAACACAACCTCCTATTACACTTGCATGAGTATCTTATACCCAAATATATGAGAACTATGCAGTTGTGCCCTCACAACGAGCACAAGTGTAATACTAGTCTTTTACGCATTCATCGATGTCCAATCTCGATAATGCTCTGACTAGGGATATTTAATGATTTATCCTTCATGGATTGATATTGTCTCATATCATTCTCAATCCAGGAACAAATCACAGGGACCTCCTATCATTTATATATCTAGGTGATCTAATCACAAATGATAAGAGTGCAATCTCCTTTGTCACATAGTTAATTTGTACAACAACACCATGATCTGTACAAATAGTGACGATATGGGTCATAATTGTCCAACAATTCAATACTAATTCATGTATTTAATTCCAAATTAAATATCTACACTTTTTAATGCGCTTTAATGATTAAGATTCCAAATCTAATCCTTTCGGGTCTCAAAGCCCAACTAACATCCAATGTTCGTTTAATTAAAGTCTGATGGGCTTTCAATAGATTTTATAAGGCATGGGCTTTGGTCAATATGCAGTGGCGGAGCCACAGCATGCCCAGTGGGGGCAGTTGCCCCCACTGGACACACTAATTTTTTTTTTTTTTTATAAATTTTATATATATATATATATATATATATATATATATATATAGATATATATATATATTAACAAATATAAATAATTAAACAACACTCATAAATACATTATTTATTAATTTTTTGAGTTGTATTTTTTAATATAATATATAGGCCCAAGCCCAAATTAGTTAAAAAAATTCTCATACACTTTTGCATCAATCTTATTTTTTAAACATATCTAAAATAATTATATTTAATTTGTATGTGTATAGATAATTGACTATTTTTCATTTTAAATTCACTCATTTATGTGTTTTTCCATTTGCAAAAGAATAAAGATTTCGTTACATTTAAATAAAAATAAAAATAAAAATAAAAATAAATATGTTTATACTTAGGTTTGATTTTAGTATATAATATACTAAATAAACTTAAAATACATAATTTTAAAAATAAAATTTTTACTTGAATTTTTAGGGTAAATTGATATTTTTAGAAATTATGAATAAAAATATAATTATGAAAATTTTGAGTTAATTTATAAGTTTAGAAATTAGGGGTTATTTCATAATTTTCAAAAATATAGGAATCATATTGTAATTTCAAAAAATATGTATGAATTCATTATATATTATTTTGGTAAGAAAAAATTTTGCCCCCGCTGACTAGAATTTCTGGATACGCCACTGTCAATATGGGTCAAACCCAATTGCCAAGCCCAATTGAGGAATCACCCTCATATGCCAAAAAACCAATTTTAGCCCATAAGGCCTAATTAAACTTTTAAAGCCCATTTATTACATTTGGATTTAATGGAATGATTTAGGCCCAATTTGGATCCAATCCAATTGGCCTAAACCAATTTGGCCCAACCAAGCCCATTATGCCCAAATATAACATTTTCAAGCCCAATTCAAAATTAAGCCCATTAATCAAATTTTAATATTCTAAATTTTAAAATCCAATTAACTAAAGTGTAATACATCAATTAATTATCTAAATCCATATTTCCAAAATATAATTTAATTAATTAATCATGTTCTCATTTGTTCAACTTATGTCCAACAATTTTTGAATAAAAAAATCATCTCATTACATGCAAGGAAGCTCTCGGCCATATTAAGGATTTTTGTCCGATTTCGTTTTTCAATCCGATCGAATTACAAATCGACATTTCCAATTCGTTTCAAGTCATCCAATGATCATCAAAACAAAAATACCAAGACTTCCAAGGGTAATACTAGATTCGGCCATGCCTCTTTTTTTGGGGAAAAATTCATCCAATTTCTTTTTCACAAAATTGATCATAAACAACTCAAAGTCATCCATCCATAAGCATGCTCAAACAAGTAATTTATTCAAAACATGCTCAAAATCAATTTACCCAAATTTACCCTAAAATATTTAATGCTTAAACAAGGCTCTGATACCATTGTTGGTTTCTATTGATGTCCCAAGATCATTTAAGCCACGAAATTGAATGAATACTATAAAGAAATATGGCAGAAACACACTTACATTGAACGGATTGGATGTGATGCTCAATAAAATTTTCCTTCCCTTCAAGTTACTCCAAGATTCGGCCAAGAGAAGCTTTGTTGATGAAGATGATGAAGCTCCAAGCTTTAGGATTCCAAGCTCTAAGATTCGGTTCCCTATCACCTTGTATTTGATCCTTGTTGTGCTAGCAAAGATGAAAGAAAAACAACTCCAAGAACACTCCAAGGCTCACGGTTTTGCTGTTTTTGGAAGAGAGAATGAGTTCTATTTTTTTTCTTCTTCTATTTAGCTTCAAAAACGTAAAAAGAAGACTGAAAAAACAATTACCAAATATTTGGTAAATGGTTTACAAAAGTCAAAGCCAATTTTGGCTCCAAAATTGTAATAAATGGCCACACCTAACTCCATCATGAATAGTGACAACATGTCACTCACCAAAAGTGACTTTTGACAACTATCACAAATAAATGACAAGTGATGTGACTCGCGATGTGACTTGTGGGCCCCACTCGAATTCAAAATGCGAGTGAGCTCGCAAACACTTCCGGGCTCAGTTTCGCTAATTCCGAATTAACGAACTTCCGTCGCGACGTAATAATTATGCCTGGCGAAATTAATATTCACATCGCTAACGAATTAATTCTAAATTAACTCGTTTGCAAAAATTAAAATCTAATTTTAATTCCGCGTCGAAATCCAATTTCGTTTAATATATCAAATATATTATTTTGTCGATTAATTCCAAATTAATCTTTCTCTCTCTTTAAATAGTACTTTATCCAAGATAAAATATCTCCGTAATTAATCCCAGATTAATTAAGTTCGGATCATACGTCATCGGTGAATCTTCGGGAAGCGACCCAAGAGATCCCTGGATATGTTGGCAGTAAATACGGTCGTCGGACTATCCGAACACGTGCGTACCTCGTACTACGTTTTTACCGATTTACGAGACAAGGTTGGCTTCTAACAAAGCGCCATGCATACCCAATTCTCCAGAAATATTCTTACTGGAATATACGATCTATGTCAGGCGTAGTATACCGTAGTATTGTGTATTGCGATCCAGTATCAGATGTCTCGTGCAAGGCCTGGGGTTGGAATAGTGTCTGCCCCGTACGAAGCACATATCGGATATCAAGCAACTAGTCTCTTTGAATCGGATAATCATGACCTTGTCATATTATCCCGATGGTTGCAACACAATAGAGAACCAGTTCTGAATCCCTGCGTGATCATCATCTCCATATGTCTGAAGTGATACTTCCGTCTTGACATCATATCCAATACACTACGATTCTCAATAAACCCAGAAGAGGCGTACACAGAACCTGTTAAAGCCCTGGACGAGTTTACCGATTGTCGCAAGTACTAGCGATGCAAGTCTCAGGTTAAGACCAAATACACCTACCCTGAAGCGGACTCCCATAGACACATATACATACTACCAATGGGATTCTGCGGGGTCTATCTAGAGCGAAACTATTTTTCGTATCATCGGTAAAACACAACCTCCTATCGCACTTGCATAAGTATCCTATACTTAAATATATGAGAACTATGCTGTTATGCCCTCACAACGCGCACAAGTGCAATACTCGTCTATTCTGTAATCTCTATAATACTACGACTAGGGATATTTAATGATTAAACATTTATGGATTGATACTGTCTCATATCATCTCAATTCGGAACTAATCATATGGACTTTTACCATTTATATTTCAAAGTAAATAAATTACAAAACGGTAAAAGGCAATTTCATTACAACATAGTTAATTTTGTACAAAAACACAATGTCTTTTACAAACAGTGACACTATGGGTCATAACTGTCCAACAGTTTACCCACTGGCTGAAATATAAATTATTCATGTGTGATTTATGTATTATAAGACATGTGGATCCTTTTTTAAACATAGATATTATACTGACATCAGTAAGGGACCATTTCGAAACCAAACGTGTTTAAGGTCGGACCTTGCGAGGGGGGTAGTGCGGCCTTAAATCATTCACAGGGTCTCATGCTGGGTGGTGACTCCTTAATTCTCTGGTCAGTCCCCCGCAAACTAATCCGTACTCTCTTCAGTTGTGAGCTCAATAGTGTAATGGTCGTCGATGTCATAGGAATAACAGTAAATCCCGCTTCCAACAGGTTTTTCTGGAATCAAAAGTTTCCAAAATAGAATCATCAAACTAATTAGGCGTCCATTATTTGTGTCACGCCAAAGACCGAGTCATTTTCGAACATGACCATATCGATAGAGGGTAGCGGGCTGCATTTTCCAATGGTCAGAGCCTTAGATTATATCAAGTGTCATTGAGGGTCTAGAACATATAACTATTATCAGACACCGTGACAAAAACATATTTTCAGACATCTCGACGGAACATAATTTACAATTTTAAAACTAAAATACATATTTCAAGCGCCGAGATGAAAACATATCATATCGCCAAATCAAAAATAGTGTTATTTAAATCATTTATTTTCCAATCACATCTTAATCAGAATATCGGAAAAATATATAAAACAAAAGTATCATAAGATCAAAGTGTCAAAGTGTCAAAGTATCAACTTATATATATATATATATAATATATATATATATATATATCAAAATATCATAAGTAACAGAATCAAAAGTATAATATGAATCAGAAAACAGAATTATCCACAAGATATTGAAAAACAGATCTTTTGTGATCAAAATCAAATTTCAAAATCCAAGTATCACAAATCCATAACAAATGTACATGAACTAACTCGCTAGACGAAAATAAAACTAGGTCCAATGTCCGAATCACGCTCACTGACCTGACATTATTCATAAATAAGACCATGTCAACAGAGGGTTACATAACGGCCGTAGTCAGTAGGCAAAGCCCAAAAAAAAAGAATGTACGATGTGGTGAAATCATTTCATTTCAAAAGCGAAAGGATCCTGAACCCTCAGAACTTATCCAAATTCATTTAAACATCATTATATCATCATAATTAACTCATACCCATCATTATGATCATCAAAACACATATACATGCGAAATCTAAATTTTCTAGAAATTTGCTAATCCTACCAGATCGATCCAATTTATTCTGATTTCACCCAAATTATACCAATAGCATAGTTTCAATACATTCTAACGTATCAAACTAAATACGAGTCAATAAATTACTCTGCCACACTACTGAAAGCATTCGAATACAAAATGAAAAATTTGAAAATAACAGATTTTTACCAGGATGTCTTACAGAGATTTTAAGGGTACCAGCGGGCTCCCTAACCCCTCACGAGCGTGTAGGAATCGACAGAATTTGAATTTGAGCTCTAGAGAAAAATAGGTCACTATTCATCCATACGTTTTTACCTCATTTAGTATGTAACCGAGCACAAATCAGAGAAATCGGCACCACCAACTTGTAGTGTTCTTCGAGGACTTTGATTTGGTGTGTGGTTTGACAAGTGGATCGAAGCAAAGAGCCGAAATCGAGCAATGGAGTGCGCGTTTGTTTCTGTCTCTTCCCCACCATTTTCCGACATTCCAAGGTCATCGCCGGCCACCTTTGGGTAGAGGACATCCCGATGCTCTGGCCAATGCCAGCCCGCCGATCGATGGTGGCCGGCGAGGCCACCTCTGAAAGATGCACAACAGGGTCGGGTGAGAGGTTCTTAGGAACTTCTGTCATTTTTACAATTTCTAGAAAATATGAGATATTTATAGACAATTTCTGAAAATTACACTATAGTCCATGTGAATTTACAAATAAGTCCCTGAACATGTACTCCTTCTGAAACCCATATTTTTGAAGTATTTCTAGTACAAATTTCTAAAAGTGTTCAACACGAAAGTTTTTCTCATCGAAAGATCTTTCCAACGGATTGAAAATCAACTCAGTCGGAATTTGTTTGCTAATTCTATAGTCAAAACATCGAAACTTCCTTCGTATCTAAAAAAAACGTAGCCAATTCTTTTGATTTTCACGATTTCTAATCTGACAAGATTCCACTTTAAAATATTCTGACATATTATTCAACACTTCAACTCTTATTTCCCAATATCGTCTCATTCCAATACCTAAAATTAGAGAGAAGTTGAGAAATTATATTATGTAATGGTGGTACGACTTCCCATTTATTTAATATAAATTTATTTATCCTTATTAGACTTTGGTATTGTTGTCTAGCAGCACTTTACATTGTGGTTTGAAGAAGTTAAAAGTAATTTTACTCCCAATTATTTAATATAATTTATTTATCCTTATTATATATAATACTCATTGTCAAAGCTACTAACTTTAGAACTTATATTTATCGAACGCTATCTACTCTGATTTCACAATAGCTATATAACTTTTTAGTGCAACAAAATACCAAACAAAACCTTAATTATATTCAATAATGTGTTAGGACCCAATGGGTAAAATAGGAAATAAGAAGGGATAAATGCTATCATTTTGAATTTGGGAATTGAGAATTGGAGGGGAAAACCTAGGGAGGTTGCCAACACTTCACGTTGAGCAAGGCTGGTGAATTTATTCACCTTCAACTATCTTTGTTATTTCAATTTCATTTTCATGAATTAAAGTGTAATTTTCTCTTTTGTTTTTTATGAGATTTGTTGTGTGATTACTATGTGATTTGGGGGTTCTATCAATTGGTATCAGAGTATTACGCTCATTGGCCTATCATTTGTGATTATTATGGCCTGTCTTTTGTGATTGCTGAGGAGTAGAAGTATGTGTTCAAAAAAAAAGAAAAAACCTAACCCAAACACTGCCGCCACTCACCAACCACCTCCACAACCACCATCACCATTAGCCGAGACCACCAACAGCCTCAAAAGACGCCAGCGATCATACTCCTACCGTCGGTGACTCCAAATAGAGCCAGAACCGACGCGCACAACCACTTCGCAACTTGCTGCCACCCCTCAGCTGCTATCGCCATCAACGATCACCACCAGGTGACTCAGACCGAGCCGGTGACTTCACCCAGTACCACCTCACTGTCGATCAACGACGTGATCACCAGAATCAACCACCACAGTGTGCCCCATTTCCTACGTCGATCCTCCACCTACAGTGCTCTTCTGGCGCTGCCACCACCACCGACGTGTTCACCACCACGAACTCTACCAGATCTAATCATCCCGATGTCATTCCGGTCACCGGTGATGATTTATGTTAATTATACTTTTTCCCCCAAGTTTTCTATTTTTTTACAAATTAGCCAACAATTTCAATTTCTTTCATTTTAACCCATAGTATTCTTTAGCCTACTATTTTCTACTTCATTGCAGCCTACTGTTTTGTAAAAAAAAAAATAAAAGAAAATTGAGGTGTATCGGTAAGATGGTTCTCTCTATGACTATATTGACAGGTTTGATGGTTTGGCGAGCTCAGTGTCATATATATCTGAATACCATTTGCATGGAATATTTATTAATAGATTGCAGTATGATTTGCAATCGGAAGTTCGAGATGGATTAAAATATTTGAGGGTGATCGATCTTAAATGGGTCAAAAAATTAGCCTTGGAAGCGGAAGAGAAACTAGTAGAATTAGACAGATTGGCAAGTATCATAAAGCAAAGAATGATCGGACCTTGTAAATCTAAAGGATCCCGAGCGAGTAAGGGATCCACACACATGTAAAATGTTAGAGGATTGAATAGAGTTGAGGATGATCCTTGGAAAAAGCTTGATTCAATGTTGGAGAAAATGCAGGAGATGATAAAGAGATCAAAAACTAATTCTGAGATTCATATTGATGCCACCCCTCACTTCAACAGGCAAGAACTGGCCCAACACCCATTGTGGAGAGCAATAGAAAAAAATCTGAGACCCTTCCAAACGGCCGATCGGGAAAATTCAAGCAACTTTCTGCGATTGATTTTCAGTTTCAGCGCAATAAACGCCTATGGTTCAGATGTGATGAGAGATTCCACCCGAACCACGTGTGTCATAGTAAGAAAGTTGAGCATATTGGTGACATATGGTCGATTCCAGAGGGTGAAAGTATTGGGAAGAGCGGAACAGTGATTGATGTGAAATCGAGTGAAGAAGTTGAAGCCGTAGAGACAGTGATCGCGGATGAGGATGATCCTACTTGCAATGTAATTGCATTTTTAGACCCACATGAGCAAGTTGCGAATGAAGAAGTGAGCGTCAAAGCAGAGTGTAATGAGACGAAGAGTGCAGAGGTTGATATAGTGGAATATGTAGCTATTGAGGATGATGATCGTGCCCCTCAAGCAAAGAAATTGGAGGTTCTAGTTGTGCAATTTTTAGGGTTTTGTAGGTGGATCTGTTATCTTCAGATCGATTTTGCAAAAAGATTACTCTAGACTCTTATCAATCGGCTGATTCTGTTGGTTATCTAGAGGAAGCTTGGGACTTCATCAGAATAATGACGTTCAAGCCTGTGATATCCTTTGAGGCGATCGTCATATCTGCGCTCCCACGTTGAGGACAACGTGTTTTTAAATGGGGGAGTAATAGTTATTTAGGGTTTAGATATAAATTAAGGTGTTTCGTTTCGTTTTGGGGTCATGCTATCATTTTGAATTTGGGAATTAGGAATTGGAGGGGAAAACCTAGGGAGGTTGCCAACACCTCAAGTTGAGCAAGGGCCGGTTAATCACCTTCAACTATCTTTGTTATTTCAATTTCATGTTCGTGAATTAAAGTGCAATTTTCTCTTCTATTTTTGGTGAGATTTATTGTGTGATGACTATGTGATTTGGGGGTTCTATCATAATGACTATAAGAAAATTAATTTATCCCAGGACAGTTAGTTAGGCCTCCAAAATTATTTATCTGATTTCCATTTACAATACTACCCTCCTAAGTTTGATCCCACCCAAGACCATGAGTCACTTAGCATGCATGATCGGAGTCTCATAGATATGGATTCGGTACTCAATAATATGCAAAAATGATGAAAAACCCTTTTGAACTGGAACATCTCTAAATGACTCGCTCAAATGAATTTGTAATGGCATTCGTTCAAACGACCATAAACATCTAAAAAATTCCAACATATACCATATTTAGTCCCCTATATTTTTATTTCTATAATATGATGTGTGCAAGAATGTGGGTGGGATTATATGCAATTTATTCAAAACCAATAAAAAATAATAGCACGTCATCAGTTGAATTAGTTCGTTTTTAGTTTGAAGGAATTTCAAATCGATCTAAACCGACTTTTAGATTGGTTTATGGAAAACTTAAATCAAATTCAATATTTTTTTAATAATGAAATCAGTCTAAACCGATCCAAAAATCGGAATGGATTAGTGTGGTTAATATTTGCCCACCCTAGTAGTTAAGCTTAGAAAAGTTCAAAAGAGTGGAAACAAAACTAGAACGTGCCTGCCATGGCACATTTTAAGAGGCATACAAAACCCCACGAACAGAAAAGAAAGTACATATTTTTGTCAAGATCATGACTAAAGGCAAATAACAACATGAAAGGAGAAGTTTAAGTAAAGAGACATATATAAGTAATTATCTTAGACATCAGAAAATTGTCTAGAAAAGGGTATTTAGGTCAAAAAAATAAAGATAATAGTTCCATTCAGTCTCTCTCCCGTAGTGAATCCTTCAAAGCTCAGACCCTGCACTCCACAGCAAGAACAAGAAGAATAAATTATGTTATAATAAGACCAGTTTATAAACTACACACAACAAACATTGGAAATATCGTCGTCAAATCATTCGATCCGAACTTAAGTAGAGCATGTAAAATTCTCAACTGTCTCAGACACTTATAAAAAATACACCCTTTTGAATTTGAACTCAAAACTTGATAACCAACTTATAAGACACCAAGCCGGGTCACCGTGTGCATTTACAGACTGCATTATGAGTAAAAAAGTCTGGACTTAGGACACTGACTGACCCTCAGGGCCGGCCCTAGCCCACTGCCACAAGGGCTACTGTCCAAGGCCCAAAAATTAAGGGGACACCAAAATAATAAAACCCAAATAAATAGATATATATAAAAAAAAAAAAAAAAAAAAAAAACCGGAGCCCAAATTCCGGAGGAGGAATCGGCCTAAGGTTGACAACAAATTAAAGGGGCCCAGGTTTTATGCACAGATTCATACCCTCTTCGGTTCCAGCAACCTTGTAAAAAAAGTCTTATTAACATGGACCACTCTCTCGGTCCCATAAACCCTAAATGCAATCTTATGCATTGAAAATGATGAGATTGAAGACTTGGAGTATGATGATATAATTGATGATTTTGCTTCAAAAAATGCTAGAAGATAATTTCTTAAAGGTTGAAATTTCAAGGAGCTTTGTTAGGAATGATTGTATATGATTGTATTTTTTATTATCGGGATTTAGGTACTATGTCCTCCCCTTTATATATTTTCTCAGGTAATATAATTTGGGTGTGAGAACCTAGCCCCCATCTTCGACTGGGTTCCATCCCTCGTTAAATATTATTTTTCTAAATATATATTTTCATAATAAAAAAAGATACATTTTGAGCTTTCGCACCGGACACCTAAAAACTTAGGAGACCCTGCTGACCCTATATATATGCTAATGCTATACTGTCTCAACTGGACATTTTTTCACACCGCATTTCTCTTTTACACTCATCACTTTTTGTCGTTTTGGTCAACACTGGGAATTGTTTCCACATTTTTTTTTTATTTGAGCTGTGAAAAAAAGGAGAAATTACACACTACAATGTCATGATCAGATCACGTCACTTATAATAATAACCCAATAATATCTTGATACATGTATTAAATTATTAAAAAAATTATCAAATAAATTATAATTATATTTAATACAACTATATATATCATTAATTATTAATTAATAACATCACGCTTCCATTATATAAAAAAATCGAGCTTTCTTTTTTATAGATACTATAATTTCATTTTCAAACTTTTGATAAATTTTCACTCTCAAATTTAAAAGGAAATATCAATTATTTAAATATTTGTTTTGAGAATTAGGTAATTTTCCAATTATGTTAGTATCCTAAAATGATGTACCGAAAAAAAGTAGTCATATGCTTATACTATCTATTATCTAAGAATTTAGATCCCATATTTAGTTGAGATGTGTTAAATATTTTCATAATCTTATGTCATGTGATAAGATTAAATTACATTTAAAATATTATTTAATAACTATAAATCATACTTCATAAAAAATTTAGTTCAACAATAAATCAAAGTACAACAACAAATCGAAATTCATTATTTGAAACCCTAATTTGAACAATAAATTATAAAAACAAAAAAGAAGAGAAACAAGCAAATTTACCTAAGAGGGATCAATGGTACGGCAGTCATCAGCAGCGGCAGCTCTAGGTTGCTGAAACTGAGCGAGCTGGCCAATGCTAGCGGCGACAAGTGATGCATCATAATTGTTACTACCACCATTAGCAGCAGCAGCATCAAAACCCCTTATCATCATATGGTGCTGGTGCTGACTGTGAGTGTGATTGTGATTCAGATGATGATCTTTTGGGAAGACATAGTGATTGATCATCCCCATGTTCTGGTGGTGGTGGTGAGCGGCCGCGATGAGACCCGCGTGTCCCAGGTTCTGATACTTGGAGAGCTCAGATTTAGCGCAGCTGAGATCCACCTGGAGCTGGCGGAGCCTGTGCTGAAGGAACGATATGACTCCAACGCAGCCGTAGACTGGGTCACGCAGACGCATCTCGGCCTCGTAAGCGAGTGAATTCACGGCGTCCTCTCTCTGTGACGCCTGCAGCTCGTTCAGCAACTTCGTCACGTTGCTTGCGCCGAACACTTTGTGCACGTTCGCAAATTTCTGAGGCTGGTCCGGTGGGAAGTAAGGAGCGAACACGCACTCCGGCTGACACTTTCTCCTTAATAATTTACAAGCCGCACATGGTGAATTCGACGATGATGACGCCATTTTTCCTTAATTAACCTGCAAAAATGATAAAGAATAATAGCATATGAGAAAATTAGGGTTTAGGATTGCATTTTTATAATTGAATCTTAATCAATTACGCATTGCAATTAATTCCCGCTTGACAGAAACTCAGCCAATACCCGTGGGGATCTGGCTTCTCTAAAATGGAATTCCTTAAAGAATCAAACACAAATATTCTTAATCTCTTTTACTTTTGGAAATTACATGTATTATATAATATACAAAATATATATGTATAAAACAAAGAAACTTATAGCAGGAGGAAATTGGAGACTCTAAAAAGTGGACATGGTGTTGTGAGATTTGAAGAATAATTGAGTGGAAGTAAGGAAGCAAAGAAGAAAGGGGTTGGTTTCTTTCGTGGGATTGGATCTCGTGAAGCAGAATTTTGTTTTGCTAATTTCCATGAAAAGGGTTTGGAGCAGCGCATCTTGCTTGATCATTTGATAATTCATATAATTTAAAATATTTCTCTAAATTAATACTTTATTCCCCTGTAAAGACGAGACTCTTTAATTTTTTTTCAATTAATCTTGGGATGAACGCATACAAGAGATGAAAGAAAAAGAGAAATTAACGTACTAGTACTAGTAGCGTGTGGATCGAAGCTTTTAATTGCACAACTCACAAGATGAGAGAAAATGGAATTATGGGGAATTTTAATTAGTGAAAGGAATATATAATAACAAGAAGAAAGCATGCGAAAATGATGTGTTCTAAATGTTCGCCGGCAAACAAATGGCATGGAACATGCATATAAAGATGATGATTTTTGAGTACCAGTAGCAGCTGCTGCAGCTTAGGTTTAGGAAGAGAGAGATAAAAGTTAAAGAAAGGGAAGTTTATTTTTTAAATTTGTTTTACATGCTACCCCCAGAAGCAGATGCTAAGGAGACGCGGAGAAAGCAAAGAAAAAGCCCATAAGCTATAGAGTGAGAGTGAGTCAAGAAAATGAAGCAATGAGTGGTATTTGAGGGAGGTGGGGTTGCTGGGGCTCACAATCTCTATTCTTTCAATCTTGGCTAGCTAGCTGGTTCTTTGTTTGTAATTATTATTAGTACTCTTGAGATTCAGAATCATAATCAGAGATGAGATTTGGAATTGGAATTGGAGCATGTTATGATTAGGACTTTTCCTCCCTTTTCTCTGTGCATTAGAGAGTTTACTAATATCTTTTTTCTCTTTCCATTTTTCTTTATAGAGGTTTATTAGGCTTTCAGGTTGTGTTTATGTCCCCCTAACCTACTCATGAATAATAACATCAGAGTTGATGGCCATTAATTCAGAATTATTTTCCAATTTTCTTGTTTAATAGCTATTAATTCAGTATTAACATAAAATTAGTTCAAAATCCATATTGCTAATAACATTACTACCAATTACAATACAAACTCTATTAAAAAAATGCCATTATTGAATATTGCTTCCTTGCCATACCTATATTTATTAAGGCTCTATTTGATATTACGGTTAAAAAAGTATTGCGAACAAATAGTGATTTATAAATGGTGTTCTGTAATTTTATTTTTTGCATAAATACGGTATGTTTTTTGTTAATATTTTGATGATGGTAAAAAACTAAAAACCAAAACTCAATTTTGTTTTTTTTTTTAAAAAAAAAATCACGATTACTAATCTCAATTTTTTTTATCATTAATCAAACATTTATATTTAACTAAAACATAATTTTTTCATCTTAACACAGTTCAAATTACAATGTCAAATAGAGGCTAAATCATCAAATGTAGATATTTAATTCAGGTTAATTTCTCGAAAAATCAATTCTACATAAGGAATTATAATTCAACTTAATTATTAAGTCTCTGTTATGATTCTCGTGAAGGCGGAACCAAAATTTCAAGAAATACCTAAATCAATGCATATGTAATCGATCAGACTCGCTTTGATACCAATTTTATTGGGATTTGCGCGGCAAAAGCGTGTCGCGACGGGTGAAATTGGCTTTTAAAATATTTTTCGGTTCCGATAAATTAATCAGTATCATATACCGCTAAATATATCCTTATTTCACCTAAATCACTTATTAATATCAAATATTAGAAGTGATTACGCGTAGAGACTCGGGATAAAATTTTCGAAAACACTTTTACAATTACACCTTAATTCATTTATCAATTTACCGAATCGACCGATCGAGATAACCGTACAACCGGTTTGTTCACAAAATAAAACCAGCCCTACTACTATAGTGACACGTTCACTGTAACAGTGGCTGATTATGGTAATTTCAACAAATTACCATTTTTCCCTAGTGTGGAAAATTCCCAAACTACTGCCATAACGATTTCGAAAATTTTGAGAATTTTTCTACACATTATATGCACTGCTATTTTAATTTGAGTATTATAGCAGTGACCATTAGTCGTAATTTCAATAAATTATAATTTTGCCCATAATGTAGTTTTTCCAGAAAATTGCCAAAACACTTTCGGAACAATTCTGAAAATTACGGGATTTTTTCCTACGTATTATTACACATCCAATTTCATCCATAACAAATTAATTTCATGAATTATATAAATTTGAATTAATTTACATAATTAATTAAATTAATAGAAATTAACTCAAATTTATTACAAATTACATACTCAAATCCAAATTAAATTATACCAACTAGAGTCACCGCAAATGACGTGCTCAAGAACAATTATAGGCATACCTATAAAGGTAGATGCACTCTAGAATGGAAATAGATTATCTAATAACCTAATTAAGCCTTAATTACTTTAATTACGCTTAACTAACACATGCACAAAATTGGGATTCTAATAAAGGTTTCTAAGTTCCTAATCATCAAAATATGAAAAATAATTAAATAGAACAGAGCTCGCATCTTACCGGCATCGCTTAAAGGAAGCTTGGACGGTCATTTATCATGTCATTTATATCCGGTCGGACTTTATGTAAGTCTGGCTGGAGATTCTTTGCAAACTCGAGAGACAAGAAATGTAAAGAAAACACGTATAATAATAGCAATAATAAAGCAATAGTAATAAGGCAGTAATAAAGTAGTGATGTTAAAGAAGTCGTAAGAATACATATCTTTTTGGCCAAGCTTCTAACAAAATTTTTTTATGAACTTAATGTCCGGCCGGACTTAGTGTAAGTCAGGCTGTATATTCTACGTAAAAAAAGAAGATAAGAAAGTGCAGAGATAACAAACGGTAATAATACGACATGCTTAGAACCAGTAACACATAATCATATAATAACAATGGTAATAATGACACGATAAAGTTTCATCCATGATGATTAAAATGACAATAATAACCATGGCAGTAAATAAATAATAACGACAACAAAATAATAAAATAAATGGCAGTAGTAATATAATAACAGTAATGACGTATAAAGATAAAATGATGTTAATCGTATATTCTCCCACCTGGCTTCAGAGAAGCTTGGCCGGATGTTCTAACTACGTGACAGACATGTGTTCATAGATGTGCATGTCTGGCTAGACATGTGGTAATTCCGGCCAGAGATAATGTGTACGAAAACAAAACTAAAGAATGGTGCTCTTAGGTCGTACCTTTGTATGTCGTCTGACTCAAGAAGAACTTCATGGGCGTTGGATTTCACTGGATTTGTACCAAAAGACTGGGAACTCCAAGGATTGGTGGGTATTTGACTTTCATTCTATCTCTAAAATTTCAGGTGGTAGTATTTTAGAATTTCAGCAAGGGTTTTCCAACTGATATATTTTCCTTCATTTTTTGAGGGGGATAAGCCTTATTTTTATAGTGTTGGGGAGGGACCTGAGAATAGAAGGGGAGATAAAATCCCACTCTAGCCTCCTCTCTATCTGGCGTTACTGTCAACTGTAACATACGATACATGTCCGACCGGCCATTAATCAGTCCGTGACTTCAGCTATTGGAAAATTGCACCTGTATTGACCACTTTATTACATGTCTGATAGGATGTTTAATTTGAATTTCATATCTGATTGACCATAATCAGATCTCTTATTTTTGATAACTGACAATCTGAACATTCAATGACTGCTTGTCCGGTCGAATTTAAGGGTGTATCAATCGAATATTCTAGTTTGAGAGAAGATAGGTCGGACATACGTGATGTCCGACTGGTTTTTGGTTATATTCCCCAGAGTTCCTTTCTTTCGTAGCACTTATCTTGCAATTTTCCCAATTTTCAGAGGGGTGTCGCTGTAAGAGACACATCATCATTCTATACGTAAAAACTCAATGTCTATAGGCGCCCCTACTTTGGTAGGCTTGTGCAGTGTGTGACAATGACAAGTCTATCAAAGTAATGCTTGTATTTTTACTTACCTTGTTCATGAGGCGTCGCCGGACTCACATGGCTTTGTAGCAGTTTGAATGTTGATATGTGGGCCCTCGGGCATTTTGATGCTTCGATTAGTGGTGAGATATTTTGATCTCAATTGCATAATTTTGAGATAAGTGATGGACCCTTAAGTCCCATGACCCTTCCATCGATTGGGGTGCTTCGACGCCAATCTAGAATTCCGATATGAGATGGACCCTCGAGTCATATGATACTTTGTTCAGCTGAGGTGCTTCGACCCATGTGTAATGTTAGACCTCCAAGCCCCCCGATACTTAGATCGGATGAGATGCTTCGACCTCTATCTGAAATTTTAATATAAAATGGACCTTGGAGTCCTCCGATACTTTGATTGGCTCAGGTGTTTTGACTTTTATCTACAGTTAGACCCTAAGGACCCCCCATGCCTCGATCGATTGAGGTGCTTCAACCAATGTCTGGAATTCTGATATGTTGTGGACCCTCGAGTCCCCTGATGCTTCGATCGGATGAGGTGCTTTGAACCATAGTTGGTGTTCAGGCCCCCCAATGATTTGATCGATTGAGGTTTTTTAACCCATGTATGGAATTCTGATATAAGATGGACCCTCGAGTCCCCCGATGCCTCGATCTCTGAAGTGATAGTTGATTAGCCTGTAGGTCCTTGATGCATTGATCAGTTGAGATACCTCGATCTATGTTGTGATATTGGTTGGACCCTCAGTCCTCTGATGCCTCAATCAGTTGTAAGATGCACCTTTGTCTCTGAGGATTGACATTTCAAATCCAAACCACATTGGCATTCTAAATCCAAATTTATTTGGCATTCCAAGTCCAGTGGCGTTATAGTCTTTTCTAATTTATCTGCCTTTCCAACTCCATCGTGTTCTAAATCTATTTATCTATAAGGGCTCAAAGTCTATTGGCATTCTAAATCCGTCATCGTTCCAATTCGGTTCAATTTTCCAAATCTATCGGCATTCCATGTCTATTTCCAAATTCATCTCTAATCCCTTTGATGTTCCAATTCCCATCTATATTCCAAATCTGTTGGTTTTTTAAATCTATTCTGAATCTTTTGGCGTCTTAATTCTGTCCAGCTTTCTATAACTGTCTAGATTTCTAATTCCATTTGCGTTCTAATTATATCGGTATTCCAAGTATAGGAACCACTTTCCTAGCGCAACAGTAACACGTTAGGCACCCGAGGTCAAACTAGAAATTTTTTTCTGCCCTTCTCCCTCGCAGGTCGAATCTGACCAGCTCAACCTTTGATATTTTGATTCTGTTTGCAATAAAATTTCAGCCCTGGAACAGCCCCCGAACAACAACGAAAGTTTGGACTGTTTTGGACCCGAAATGCGCCAGCTCAATCCCAAATCAACCCATATTTGCGTCAATTGCCAATGAGTTTATGGTCTAATTTTTCAGTTAAAAACAGCCCCAAAACATCCCTTAAAGTTCCTTAAAAATTATGGATTAAAAGGAAATTAAACCGAGCCCCGTTACAAATTTTTTGTGTGCGGCAGTGAGAAGAAAATTTATCACTGCCGTGTGATGTATTTGAAAAAGAAGATAACTCATAAATGCGGTTTATACTCACTTATTCATGCATTCTTAGCTTACTATTTTGTTAAGTTTCGTGCCATTTAATGTCTTTTGTAGTTTCTTTTATGTTTTATTTGTAGGAGGCATTAGGACATAGATCTTGGGGCATTTGTATGTGTTTTGGGACCATACGGACGCATCGGAAGCACTCGGTAAGAGCGGAAAATGAAGAAATCAACATCCTGAAATTTTGCCTTGCATTGCGACACCCACTTTCTGGCGTCCCGACGCGCCTTCAATTTAGTGCCATATAAAATTGTCGAGAGTTCGGAGTCGCGGCTCTGCGTCAGACCCCCAGAATCATCAATTTTTAGGGTTTTTCATGCACAAGGACTCCAAGACTTTCCTATAAATATAGAGGATTGTCCAAAACCCTAGAGAGAGAGGTTAATACATAACTCAAGACTCAAAACACATATTTTTAGAGAGATCCAATGAGGAGGATTGAAGAGCGATAAGAAGAGACGAAGGCGGTGACGTCCGAAGATAAATGGATTCAATTCGGGTCTTACGATATAATTTCTTTCTTAAAACTCTAATGATTTCAAATATGTTCATGAAATTATTTTCATTGTTATTATCCTTAGTCATGAACTAACTCTATTATTCTAGAGGATGATGTAGCTAATGCTTGAACCTATGTATTGTTTGTCAATTTAATTTTTATGAAGTTTTAATTTAGTTTATTTATATTATCTTGTGCTTAATGCTTCTTGTTTGTTGGCCATAAACTGAGATGATACATGTTTAGAATCTATCGCTCGGGAGAAAGGGATTTTGAATAGGATCTATAGAATATAACCTATGAGTTTTATAGAGTTCGGGAGAATCTATAGTTCCTTTGAAGTCGTTAACAAAGAATCACATAACGTAATGAATTGTTAATTACTAGATTTTTATAGGGATATTGAAGTAGGTAATTAATAATCTTTTCACTATTGCTCGGGAGAGGGAGTTGAATACTTTATGATTATTGACTTATAAACAATGCAATTGAGTGAGGATTTATTGACATGACAAATATATAGGGTATAGTTAGGTGAAATCAGACTCTAGAATCTCTTTATTCATTGGATTATCTTAATTTAACGTTTTGATATGTCGTTTCTTTAGTTTATAGTTTTAATATTAGTTTAATCTTAATTAGTTGGCTTCTAAATAAAGTTAGGATTATAAATTATAGTACTTATTGTGAGTTGGACACAATCCCTGTGGGTTCGACACTCTTTCACTTATCTTTATTAAAACTTGACACAGTACACTTGCGCTATGATATAAAATATCGCAACACGTTTTTGGCACTGTTGTCGGGAATGTTAATTTAATTCACATTAATACTATTATCAAATAACCTTCGCTTTAATTTAGATTTTTATTTTTATTTTTATTTTTTATTGTTATTGTTATTTTTATTTTGGTATTTTTCTTGTTTTTTGTGCTTCAGTGAATGCGAAGATCCACAAGTCTTGACTCGCTCCTGTTTGATCCTAAAATAGAAAGAACAGCGAGGAGACTAAGGAAAGAAATGACACTTGAAAAAGAAGCAATGGCAGCTGAAAACATAGAGAATAATCCACACCAGGTAGCAATCCGAGATCATTTTAAGCCAGTTATATATGATAACTATTCCGGGATTGTGCACCCATCAATCATTGCCAATAACTTTGAGCTTAAACCTTCATTGATCAACATGGTGAAAAAGAACTAGTTTGGGGGTTCAGTTGTAGAGGATCCCAACGTGCACTTACGAATGTTCTTGGAGATGGCGGATACCATAAAAATGAATGGAGTCACTAAAGAAACCATCAGGCTACGCTTATTCCCATTCTCTTTAAGGGACAATGCGAGTGGTTGGCTGCAATCAATACCGATGGGAACCATCCTGACATGGGAGGACATGCCTATTAAATTTCTTGCGAGGTTCTTTCCACCAGCTAAATCAGCCCAATTGAGAACCTAAATTAGCATATTTAGGCAGTTAGAGACCGAGAATCTGTATGAGGCTTGTGAGTGCTTTAAAGATCTACTCAGAAGATGGCCACAACATAATTTCGAAGACTGGATTCAGATTCAATTATTCTACAATGGGTTGAATGGTCCTAATAGAACCACGGTCAATGCTGTTGCTGGAGGAATTTTATTCAAGAAATCTGCTGAAGACGCATATGCCTTATTAGAGGAGATGGCCATCAATAACTACCAATGGCTAAATGAACACCCTACTGTGACTAAGATGGTTGGTATATATGAGGTGGATCCTATTGTTGCACATACATCTCAAATGTCATCCCTCACGACTCATCTAGCAACATTGACCGATCAACAAGGCCAACCATCTATTGAAGTTGCTGCTACTAATAGAATGGTTTTACCTGACGGAGGATATGAACAAGTCTAATATGTGAACAATCGGAACATCAACAATTACAGAGGCAATCATATGCCTAACTACTATCATCCGAACTTGTCATATGCTAACACAGAGAATGTCTTGTAACCTCCATATAGCTTCAACAATCAAAGGGCTGAGCAGAAACCTTTCCTAGAAGACCTCATGAGCAAGTTTATTGTTAAAACTTCAGAGCGGTTTGAGAATAATGAGTCGAGGCTGAACAACATTGAGACAAATATGGGCAATATAGGGATAACGATGAAGTCCTTAGAAGTACAGATTAGTAAAATTGCTTCTTCCATTGCCAATCAATAGAAATGGGTATTTCCTAGTAATATCGAAGTCAACCCCAAATAGTAGTGTCACGCCATAACTCTCAGGAGTAGAAAAGAGATCAAAGACACCTCTCAAGACCAATACAGTCAAGAAAAATAAGCGACAATTCAGAATGAAACAGTAAAAGAAGAGGAGAACAATACGGTAGTTCCCCCATATAAGCCATAACCCATCCCGAAGACACATTTATTATACCCTCAGCACTTTCAAAAGAAGAAGTTGGATGCTCAGTTTTCCAAATTCCTTGACATCTTCAAAAAGATCCATATAAACATCCTATTCGCAGACGCTTTGGAAAAAATGCTCAATTATGTTAAGTTTATAAAGGAGATGATGTGTAAGAAGAGGACGCTGGCTAATTTTGAAACAGTAGCACTCATAGAGGAGTGCAGTGCCATTATACAGAAGAAGCTTCCTCCAAAACTGAAAGATTCTGGCAGCTTTATTATTCCGTGCACTATTGGTAATCAATATTTTAGTAAGGCACTATGTGATTTAGGGGCAAGTATCAATCTTATATCGTTATCCATCTACAAACAGTTGAATATAGGTGAGACAAAGCCAACCTCAGTGACATTGCAGCTAGCAGATATATCTGTCACCTACCCACGAGGAATAGTAGAAGATGTGTTGGTTAAGGTGGATAAGTTTTATTTTCCTGTTGACTTCCTTATTCTTGATATGGAAGAGGACCATGACGTCCCAATCATCCTTGGGTGACCTTTCTTGGCAATTGGCAGAGCGATCATTGGTGTGTAAAAAGGTGAACTGAAAATGAGAGTTCAAGATGAAGAAGTCACCTTCAGTGTTTTCACAGCCATGCCGAGTCCTCAAGGTGATGTAGAATGTCACAAGGTAGATATTGCAAAGAAAAGGACTTGCAAACACGCAGGGTGAATCAGTACTTCAGTACCATACGAGCATAATGCAGCCGTGCATAAAAGAAGATTATCCGCAACCAATCCTGAAACCACTCCCAAAGCGCCGCAAAAAGGAGGAAATCCAGAGTCGGCGCTCACTTGAAGATGATATCTAGAAAGTTAAAAAGAAGGTCAAGCTAATTTTTCCGAATATGCAGTCTAGAATTTCAAACTATAGGAAAATATACAGATCTCGGAGGACCTTCTATAGTTATATTGCCACAACCCGCCAAACTGTCTTTTTCATGTCAGAACAATCGGTGGATACCAAATAAGAAAGCACAAGTGATTACCCGATCCATTACATTGAAGCCTCAATTCTTACTTGGGTGGTTCCATCTGGCTGAAGACGTTAAACTTAGCGCTAGCGGGGAGGGAACCCTTGCATTTATTTATTTTTATTTTATTTACTTTAGTTTTATTTTATTGTGTGCTATTTATTTATTAGTGTGCATGTTATTTATACAGGTATTAGTGCAACCCGTGCAATCAAATTTTGACCAGCTGGAGCCTGATCAACTCCATGCATGGTAGTATTGTTCCTTACTATTTTTCTTTATGTTTATCTTATATTGAGGACAATACAAGTTTGAAGTTTAGGGGTGTGTGCATGTAGTGATAATACTTGTTATTTAAAAAAACTTAAAAAAATAATTGTTTTTTGTTTTTATTCATAAATACTAAAGTATAAGTCTAATGATGAATTTTATTTGCTTTAGATGAAATCTTAGAAACGATAAGTTCCCAATTGATTTTTATCTGATGCCTTGAGTAGGTGATTTAGGTTAGACTCGTAAGCACTTAACAATAGATTTTTAATAGTAAGAACCTAGGTAGTTGGCAAAGTGACTAGTTGAAGAAATTGTTTGTCGATGAATTACCGGTTGTTTAGATGTCTATCTCGAATTTTTATTGTTATGATGTATGGTATGGTTAAAAATAAAAGAAAGAAAAAATTGATTAAAAATCAATGAAAGTAAGAGAAAAGAAAAAAAAAATATTAAACCACCTATAACCGATAAGCGTGAAACTACCCATGGGCGAGTGTTAGGACCACCATGAGGAGAAATGCTACCTTAAATGGTATGTGTGTTTAAAAAAAAGAAAATAAAAAGAACAAATCGTGCTATATTGAGCACAGAATAGGCAAATACAGAGTACTTTTGAGATATCTAGGTTGGTTTGACCTATTGGATCCCAATTTTTGAGACGAAAACATTTAGTTGGATATTTAGGCGTTGACTTGTGAATGAACCTTTACACATACATACTTTGAGTTTGGCTTAGATGATTTATTCAACAACTTGGATTTTAGTTGAATTGAGTATTTTGAAGGTTCTCTGATTTCACTGATTGGCATTCTTTGAGGACAATATTATGTACAACTATCAGGACTATTTGTTTTTATATTTTTGAATGAATGTGTGTGAATGACGTTTGTGGGTGTCGTCGATGTAAGCCCTCACGAGACTATAACTCGTCCACTAGGGTCATCTAATGGTTTAAAGGCTTGTTGCATACGCTAAATGCAATCGTGATCCCTACGAAAGCGGCCTAGTTAACTTAGTTATAAATTGTTTATTTTTATTTTGTCTTTTGCTAGGAGTAGCAAAATATTAAGTTTGGGGATGTTTGATAAGTGCGGTTTATACCCACTTATTCATAAATTCTTAACTTACTATTTTGTTAAGTTTCATGTCATTTAATATCTTTTGTAGTTTCTTTTATGTTTTCTTTATTGGAAGCATTAGGATATAGATCTTGGGGAATTTGTACGTGTTTTGGAACTATATGGACGCATCAAAAGCACGAGCGAATAGCGAAAAATACAGAAATCAACATCCTGAAATTTTGCCTTACATTGCGATGCCCACTTTCTGGAGTCGCGACGCGCCTTCAGTTTAGTGCCATACAAAATTTCTGAGAGTTCGGCACTGCGACGCCACTTTTCGACGTCGCGGCTCTGGTCAGACCCCCAAAATCATCAATTGTTAGGTTTTTCATGCACAAGAACTCTAAGACTTTTCTCTCGTCCAAAGCCCTAGAGAGGGAGGCTAATACACAACTCAAGACTCAAAACACATATTTTTAGAGAGATCCAAGGAGAAGGATTGAATAGCGACAAGAAGAGACGAATTGGGTGACGTCCGAAGACGAAAGGATTCAATTAGGGTTTTATCATCTAGTTTCTTTCTTAAAACTCTAATGATTTCCAATATGTTCATGACATTATTTTCATTGTTATTATCTTTAGTAATGAACTAACTCCATTATTCTAGAGGATAATGTAGCCAATTATTGAACCTATGTATTGTTTGTCAATTTGATTTTTATAAAGTTTTAATTCAATATATTATATTATCTTGTATTTAATGTTTCTTGTTTGTTGGACACAAACTAAGATGATGCATGTTTAGAATCTATCACTCGGGAGAGAGGGATTTTGAATAGGATCTAGAGAATATAACCTAAGAGTTTTGTAGAGTTCGAGAGAATCTATAGTTCATTTGAAGTCGATAACAATGAATCACAGAACATAATGAATTGTTAATTACTAGATTTTTATAGGGATATCGAAGTCGATAATTAATAATCTTTTCACTATTGCTTGGGAGAGTGAGTTGAATACTTTAGGATTCTTGACTTATAAACAATGCAATTGAGTGAGGATTGATTGACATGACAAATACATAGGGGATAGATAGGTGAAATGAGACTCTAGAATCTCTCTATTCATTGGATTATCTTAATTTAACGTTTTGATATCTCGTTTCTTTAGTTTATAGTTTTAATATTAGTTTAATCTTAATTAGTTGGCTTCTAAATAAATTTAGGATTTAAATAATAGTATTTATTGTGAGTTGGAAACAATCCCTATGGGTTCGACACTCTTTCATTTATCTTTACTAAAACTTGACACCATACACTTACGGTACGATATAAAATATCCCAACAATAATGAATTTTTGTTCGACACCAATTAGCCTTCCGTGCTATGTCTCGTTACCAACAGAAAATAGGGTGGGTTATCCTCACAAACAAATCTCTAAATTTTTTAGAGATTAAAAGTCACACTAGGTATTTTTTATTTTTGTTGTTCTTTTTATTTTTCTCAAGTCTTGAGAGAAATCCAAGAACAAGAAGATGGAGGCTAGGGTTAGAATGAAAGGCTTAGGCAAAAAAGAAAATTAAGAATCATTTTATTCCTAGGGTTATTTTTTTCTAAAACAAATAAAACATTTCCCCTTCTACCACTCATCAAATTCGTCCAACAAGGTATTTTTTTTCAAAATTTTTGTAACAACATATTAACTTTCCATAAAGACAAAGATGTTACAAAAAATTAATAATTATCACCTTTAAAAGGTGTAACTTCCAAATTGAATCCAAGGATTTCCAAAACCCAAAATTTGGAAATTACTATCTTAGCCTTATTAAACTATATCATATATAATTTAATATTATGTATTTAATAATTATCATATAATTATTAAAACCATATATTAAATTACAACATATAGTTTCAAGTGTGACAAAATAATATTATTAATCATAGTAATAATATTTTCATATGTGAGTATATAATTGGACTATCCAATTATATTTAATCTGCTATAGTATATCGAGCTAGCACGGGGACCAAATGGACCTACGGTTTCGAGCTACAATAATCACGGAATATTAATTAAGCTCTTAATTAAATATTCTGAATTATTAACTTCAGGTTATTCCACTAAAAACTCAAAGTTGCACTCTTGTTGCCGCAGATATATATATTAAGCTGAATCACGTCTGTGTCCATTGATATAGTCATTACATACGGATTAACCCTTCACGAGTATCTCGTAATTAGAGTCGGGTCATAATATCTGTTATACCCCTCTAATTATTTTCACCTTATGTACCATTAATTATCTAATGAATGATTTATTCATAACCATTATGAATGTTAATCTTTCTATTCGTAATAGAAAGACTCGAGCGCTCTAACCATTCAATAACTGAATCAACCCTTAAAGAAGATACTCATCTACTTCTCGCAAGAAGGAGTGAACTCTATGTCTATGTAAAACGTCCCCAGCTATACACCAAACCATGTCCCCAAAGTACGCAGCTATTGGTTGGGATTACTACACCAACCTCATCATTGTAAATCAAAGGACATATGCATGAGTTCTTAGTACACTAAGGATTATGATCAATCATATATGGCCATCTAGTTGATCGAAATAAATTTCTTTATTTAACAAATATTATAAGAAACTACTTTCTATCTGGGTCCAGTCCTATATTATCACATCATACAATGTGCCTACATTCTCATGTCTCAACATGGATGATCTCGGATCAAGATCGCCATACAGTTATAGAATGGACTGTATCTATAGATAAACCACAAACAAAGTACCCGTTTTGTTTGCTCTCTATGGACTATTTTAGATTACTAACTTCAAACTTAAATCCTATTGTGTATGACACCCATACACTAAGTCTGAAGGTACATTAGTAATCTAGGGTAAACATGATACTATACAATATGTGATATTAAACAAACACTTTGATAAATAAACGATGCATAATTTTATTTCATAAAACATAATACTGTTTACATTACATGATGCTCTAGGGTATATATCTCAACAGTCTCCCACTTGCACTAGAGCAAATGGGAAATGTCACGTTATCCTAGACCATCTAGGTGACCTTCAAACACTTAGCCGACAAGGTCTTTGTAAATGGATCAGCTAGGTTATTTGCAGATGCAATCTTTGTAATAGAAACGTCTCCTCTCTGCACCATCTCCCTAATAAGATGATATTTTCTCTCTATATGCTTTCCCCTCTTGTGACTTCTTGGTTCCTTTGAATTTGCCACTCCACCACTATTATCGCAATAAAGTGTGAATGGTTTATCCATATCTGGAATGACTTCCAGATCTCCCAAGAACTTTCGGGGCCAGACTACTTCCTTAGTTGCTTCGCAAGCTGCTACATACTCAGCCTTCATGGTGGAGTCATCAATACAAGATTGTTTTATACTCCGCCTACTATAGCCCTACCACATAGGGTAAACATTGATCTAGATGTTGATTTCCTAGAATCGACATTCGTCTGAAAATCAGAGTCTGTATATCCTCACCAGAATACACAAGCATATAATCTCTTGTTCTCTTAAGATACTTGAGAATGTGTTTCACAGCCACCTAATGATCTAATCCTGGGTTAGACTGAAACCTACCGACTCCTCCCAATGTAAAGAAGATGCCTGGTCTCATGCATAACATAGCATATATGAGACTACCAACTACTGATGCATATATGATATGTCTCATTTCCTCAACTTCTTGAGGTGTCTTGGGAGAGTGTTCATTTGACAAATGAATTCCATATCGATAAGGCAAATTGCATTTCTTGGAATTCTGTATCCCAAAATCGCACAATAATCTTGTCGATGTAGGATGTCTGAGACATAGCTAACAATCATTCTTGCGATCCCGAAGTATCTGGATCCCAAGAACATAACCGGGCTCTCTCAAATCTTTCATTTGGAATTGGTTAGCTAGCGAGGTTTTCACGTCCGATAATATCTTTACATCATTATTAATAAGTAAAATATTATCGACGTATAAAATAAGAAAAACCAGCTTCCCGTCAATGACGCACTTGTATACACAAGGTTCATCAACATTCTGTTCAAAGTCATAAGACTTGATCATGGTATCAAATCTTATGTTCCAAGATCGAGATGCTTGCTAGAGTCCATAAATGGACCTTTGTAGCTGGCAAACCTTTTACTATTGACGTCAGGTTATAAAATCCTCTGGTTTTACCATATAGATGCACTCATCAAGATTGCCATTCAAGAATGAAATCTTGACGTCCATTTAATGTAACTAAGATTTGGTCTCCTACCGAACCATATCTCATATGGAGTCGTAGGAACAACTTTTGAAGGAATCTTATTCAAAAGATGTGCACCTGTTAAAATAGAGTAGCCCCATAAATAATAGGGCAAATCTGTGAAAAATCAACATAGATCGGACCATATCCAATAAAGTCGGATTTCTCCTTTCAGACACTCCATTGTGCTGTGGAGTACCTGGAGGAGTATATTGAGCGAGAATCTCATTCTCCTTCATATAATCCATGAACTCACTGCTCATATATTCACAGTCTCGATCAGATCGAAGGCATTTAATGTATTGACCAGTTTGTTTTTCTACTTCATTTCGGAACTCCTTAAACTTTTCAAAGGTTTCCGATTTATGTCGCATCAAATACACATAACTGTACCATGAAAAATCATCGGTAAAGGTAACGAAGTACGAATAACCACTGTGAGCAGTCTGACTTAGTGGACCACATACATCAGAATGTACGAGTTCCAGTAAGTTAGTGGCTCGGTGTCCAACACCAGAAAATGAGGCTTTGGTCATCTTACCCTGAATACATGATTCATAAGTTGGATAGGATTCAATGGTAAGATCTGGTATCAAACCATTCCTAACCAATTGGGTAAGGCATTTAACGCCTATGTGACACAACCGCTTATGCCAAAGTTCAGTATTATTAATTACAGGTAAACTAAGTTTATTAACTCCAGTATTTAAAATATCTTTTGAAGTTTGCAATGTATAATGACCATGCTGGTTTGGACAACAAAGGATCTGAATATTACTTTTATCATACAAATACAAAGAACTGTTCTTAATATTAATACCAAAGCCTTATGTATCCAATATAAACAGTGATATAATATTAGCTACACATACTGGTACAAAATGACAGTCATTTAACAAAAGTGTCCCATTCGGCAATGAGATCTCGCATAGTCCCACTACAACTGCATCCAGAGAGTCTCCACTCCCGAATCGCAACTACATCTCTACAAGCTTCAGTCTTCTACTTTCCTTCAGCACCTTCAACGAATTGCAAATGTGAATGGGACAAGCAGAATCTAAAATCCAGTTGGATGTAACGGCTTCACAATCCAAAGATAAATCAATAACTGGAAAAATAAATGTAACTGATGTAGATGCTCTCTCCTCCTCAGCTGGGCAATGTAGTCAGGACTGTCCTTTTCCAGTGCCCGACTTTGCTGCAGTGATGGCACTTGTCTTCAGAAGCCCTATTGGGCTTTGCTATCTTTGCTTGTGGTTGAGGACCGAGACCCTTATTCTTCTTCCCTTTCTTCTTCTTTCTCTTCGACCAAGTCTGGGAAGAAGCAGATATAGAAGTAGGTCTCGGAGGGTGAGTCGGTACTCCATT